>APFE030906525.1:0-13447 GCA_000404065.3 Pinus taeda | reverse complement strand
ATAATAATAATGATTAATAATAATAGTAATAATTAGTAATATAAATAATTTAGTCGGCCATTCTGTCTTTACATCAAACCTAATTCATATTTATCAAAACCCTTTGCATTCTTTTCTTCGTAGATCAGTCCTGATGATGAGTCTGGGTCTAGACTCGAAACGTCGACCAATATAAAGATGGGCACTGTGGAAAATCCAAACTCCTCTCAGAAACCACACCACAGTAATCTACAATCCAAAATATATGTAAATAGATAAATAAGTAATATGAACAGTCATTGGGAGATGAACTGAACAGTCTCTCCCTCATATATATAATGAAGACTTACCTGATGGAATAATACATACGAACCGTTTTTGCCTTGAGGAGTTACTGCCTAGCCTGACAGTTTTGCAGAATTTAAAGTTGATATGCACAACATTTTTATCAGGGCGTGTAAGGATCCGGCAAAGTAGTGGACAAAGCTACCTTTTGTAGCCACTGACGATGCCATTTTTACTATCTTGGAGACTTGGCCTCTGGAATGGTGCACCCTTGATCTTGCAGAACTTGAGAAGGTGGCAGCGCAGAATAAAAAGGACGATGCCAAGTTGCGCGTCGCACAATTGGCTCAGAAAAGGCGAAAGGAAACAGTAGTAGCGAAGGTAAGGGTAGCGCACAAAGTGGCACAGAAAGCCACCAAACAAAAGCAACAGCAGCAGCACAGGTGATAGAGGATGCAACCGTGAAGGAGGACGAGGACCAAGCAACATCCTCATAGGGACAAGAGGCAGAGGAAACAGAAACAACAGAAGGGAGCGCAGACCCAGGGACTGCATCCACACAATTAAAATGCCCACACACGATAGAAAGAGCAGGACCAAGGAAGATGGTCAAGGCCTCTAAGTTGGCCATTGACCCAATCACCCTAACTGAGGGTGATCTCCATGACATCGGCGAGACAGTGCGTGATGTTACCAATGACGCTCTTCAGGATTTTATGCAGGAGCACCAGACTGTGTTGGGGTCCTCACGGTGCAGTTGTAGGAGTTACAGGTTTTTCCCCCTCAGGTGGGTACCCTTTCCACCCACCTCGCAGCAAGATCCTCGGCAGCAGAACAGATGTTGTGCGCACGAATGGAAAACACAATAGTGTTATCAGAAGGGGCCCTAGTAGCAGTGAACGAGACCGATAGATTTGCGGTTAACATGATCAAAGGCCTTGGCCTTAATCTAGTTGCCCTTCCACGTGAGACAATGTATCTACTACAAGATGGGATAATGGCATAGCTGCGTGCTAGGGAGAGTCGTGTGATCCAATTTCTTAGCAAACAAAAGATAAACATGGAACAGCTCAGCCTGCAGTGTGACGAATTGGTGTTACAGAATCAACAGTTGGTGCAGGTGGTAGATGATGCTTGTCGACGCGTCCCGGAGCTAGCCATCCCAGCAGATCTACTAGTAGAGGTGCGGATCCACAGGTTGGCAACCGGAGTCCGCCAAGCTAGAGAATAAATGACCAAGGTTCAGTTGGAGTTGAATCTTCAAATCGTCGAGCTACGGTTAAAGGTGAAGCCTTCCATTCCCCCGGAGGTCAGAGAATAGTGCGCTAGCACTATTGCAGTGGGATTGGAAGAAATTGGAGGTGCAGTGCAAGACTGTACCACTTTGTTGGAGCAATCCTTTGATGTCCTCACAACTCTATAAGAGGACCCCACTATCCAGCACCTGGAAACAGAGGCGCAAGAACTCCAGCAGCAATACGATAGTATCCAAGGAACTACACAAACAGTAGTCCTCACTTAGCGGCTTGCAAGGATACAGCAAGCTAAGGCACTGAAGGAGAAGGTGGACACAGCACGACATAAGGAGGCAGTTCTCAAAGCACACATCTAGCCATGGATCGACGAGGCTTTCACTATCACGGCACACATCAAAGGAAAGCTCGTGCACATACATGGGATGCACACATTAATGCAGAGAAGCACCCTAGTCACGGAGGTCTCAGAATAGAGGATGCAACAGATTCAGCAAGCAGTGGCTCAGTGTGCTGCCAACATCAGCACAGTTCGAGGATAGTTGGAGGAACTTCATGCCAAGATCGTCATGCCAACATAGTGACTCAAGGGCGAGTCACGTTGTTTGTGTTGGGGGCATGTTGGGCATGGAATACCCCGAGGCATGTTTTGGGCTTCAAAGCCCATGTTTTGACCGAATGATGTTGTAAAGCCCCATGAATTGTGGGTGCTAAAATATGTTAGAGTCATAGGGGTGTCCACCCTAGTCTTGTAATGTAATGTCAGCCTACCCATGGTCCGCGGACCATGGGATTGTATAAATAGAGCAAGGATCTAAGTGTAAAAAATAACCAATGAAGGAAGAAATAAATAACGAAGAAGAAGTCTAAGTGATTGAGTCGCAAGTGTAAAGTGTATATTGGGTCGTAGAGTAGGAGAAGGCTCTGTAGCTGAGTGCGGAGAGGCCTAGTAGTCCGCAGCTGAGTGCGCGAACCCCTACAGCTAAGTGCACATGGCGGAGTCAAGTCTGTAAACGAGGAAGTGAATAATAAAGAGAAGTTTTATCTTAATTCTGTGTATTTGTTCTTGCGTTATTACATGTTTGATATAAATTGCAAATGTACTGTCTATTTACTCCACGCACCTGTATGAATGAGTTATATTGCTAAGTATACTTTACACATGCAAGTAAGCTAATTTAATTAACTAATAGTGGAATATTAGTAAGGGCTTGAGTAATAGCAGTGTTCGGCCCCCGAAGTAGGGCTGCACGAAGGTAGCATCCCAAGCTACAAGGTACGGGTAAGTGCACTTAGAGACGTACGCGCAGGGTTGAACCACGGAACACTTGAACTCATCAGACATCTCCATGGTGCAAAAACCTAGTTCTAGCACCCTCCCATACTACTTCGGCTGAGAACTCAGTCTGCGCTCCGCGGAATGTTGTCGAAAGGGCCAGTAGTACCAGGATTTGTTTGGCTAGATCACCTCTGAACCTGGGTCAAGCCCTTACAAGCCAACAAAGAGCCACATGTTGGAGGCTCCATCCAGAGAAGTGCCTTAAAGACAAAGTGTCGGTGCATGAACCTGATGAAGCAGTTGTTCGACAAGCAAAACCGCCACAGGGAGGCAACCCATTCACATTGATAAGTGAAAAATGGTTTCTAGATATGTTAGCTTGTCACGGTCATGCCTTTGTAAATCATTTGTTTCATTTTTAAGTGTAAAAGTGATGATGTGTTTTCCATCACTTGTTCCGCAACAATGATGTCTGGCCTTATTTTGAGTTGCATTTCAAACTCTGAAAATGATGTTGTGTTTCCATCACTTTTCAAAACAAAATAGTGTATGGCCTTATATTTGTAAATTATGTGTTGCAGTGATGATGTGTTTTCCATCACTTGTTGAAGCAACAATGATAATTTGGCCTTGTTTTCATCGATAGGGTATTGTTTCCATTCCGATGTAAGCTTGACCACCAAGTATGTGTCATAAACTCGTGGCAAGTGTGGGATGCTTGGGTCATTAGTTGGTCATGAAATCCAAGCATGTAATTTAAAAAACAATGTATTATAGGTTGCAGAGGTTGCAGGTGTCATCTCATCGCTTAAGGCTCTGAAGAACAAAGGTGAAGGAGATGGAAGCGAGTCCTTTCGGGACGCATGTGATGCAGACAAGGTATAGAGAAGTTGCAGGTTATTTTTTATGCTTTTGGAGGACCAAAAGCTCCTCAGTGGGGAGGATTGTTCCAGGTGGCTCCAGACACATGCAGAAGTCCAGAATGACTCAGGAAGGGTAAAAAATAAAAGTGTTTGGATTATGCTCGAACCATGTTCATGTTAAAGATCTCATCGCTCTTATCATGGTGGTGTGAACGGTTCGTCAATCCGAGTCTAGATGGGGAAGATAGAGGCAGTCAAAGTTCAAGGTTGACTTGGGTGACTAGGAAAGCTTAAGGAGGGAATAATTTCACCAGATTCTAGGAGAAATTGTCGAATGGATAAATTGATTCCTTCGGTCAAATTTCTGAGGTTTCAAAATGCCCCATTCTTTTATATATTATAAACAAAAATTAAAAATTAAATTATTAATATTAATATCTTTGGGTGGCGGGCCATCAACCCCGCCACCCTCCCAACAACCCATCTATATATATATTACCATATATTTGGGTTGGTGGGAATCGAACCCGCCCGGCCATGCGATCAGCCTGCACCATGGGCGGCCCAACCAACCATGTACAACCAACGTACCAACCATTAACCCAAAACAACATAGAAAAAATATGCCATTGTGCCAACTGCGCCCATTTAATACAATGGAATAACGGAGGGTATGGGGCAGGCTGCCCAATGTGGACCCAACCCCCTAGCCAAATACATTATGCAATTAATATGTGGTAAAAATGGAGGGGCAGGATTTGATCTCCTGAACCCTCCTCAACAACTTCACTATTTTTACCACTGCACTAAACTGACTTGTTGCTTAATTCGCCCACAAGTTAATATAAAACCAGCATTTGCCAAGTGTGCCCAAGCATGGAGGAACTAGGAGAGGGCACGGAAATCGAGGTGAATTTTTAATTAATTTATTTTTGTAGGTGGAACCATGATTGAGTGAAATTTCTAGGAGGGTGAAATTTTTGCAATGTCCAAATTGGACAAACTTTATGTCGATCTTACACCTCTCAGCGACACGAACCTGATGGCGCAGTCAGAATTTCAACCTCAGCAGCATATTTGCAAAGGACTCATAGGATGGAACCTTTAAGGAATCTAGGGGGAATCTAAAAGATTCTTTGAGCCCCAAATTTTGACTTTCTCAGAATTCAGAAATTTGACAATCGATTTTTCACTATTCGACGCCACAAATTTGATGGAATGTTCAAATTGTCCATTCACTCATTTCATTTTTCGACCACTTTTCTAAGTGGAGTGTAGGTGTCATCATTCATGTGTGAGCAACCATTTCCATGTGATTCGATGTTGTGAGATCGATGGTACGAACAACTTCAGCAGCTTGACATCCTCTTCTTCAAATGGCCCTAGGATGTGAGGTATATGCAGTGTATTCATGTACTTCTTTTTGCGATGCATTATACTGCATAGATCCCTATTTGATGTTTGATATGGGATCTTGTTTCTTACTTGTTTTATGATTCCTGCTTGAAGTGATGCTGAATCATTTGTGGGATTACTTGTTGTCATGATTCGTCATGTTTTATTTGAGATCCCTTTATCGTTATGTTGATGGGATACTCATGTGTCATCATGTATTTTTGCATTGAGATCCATTTTATGCCATGTTGGCAGGATGCTCATCATGCATGAGTTTGTGTCATACTGATAGGAGTCCTTTCGATTGAGAGTTCCTATAGCGAAACATCTCTTGGCGTCACTCTTGCATGAGGGCATTTTCCTTGTATGATAGAGACATCACCCATTATGTACATCATCACTATTGACAACACTTATTGCAGCGGCCTACGCCATCTTGACACTGAGGCTCGGAGACGTAGTCCCTCCTGGATGAACTCCGTTATCAACGACTTATGTTTTCATGTGTTGATGGACATCATGTTCCTCTTCTTTACAACATGTAGATGTATTCATTTATGTTCTTTTAAAATTGCAATTTAACACATCACGAAAGTAAAAGGTCTTGGAAGGGTCCTTCATCACACCTGGTCCTGGATCAAATGCTCCAAGTAAGTATGCCATATAAGCATCAAAACAAGGTCTATAAATCCATGAATAAGATATATCCAATGTTTATGTTAATTACAATACAATAAAGAGTATTCAACGCACCATACACCCTATATCAAATGACACACCCCCAAGTTTGATGCAAGCAATTTTGAAGTAACCTCGAAAACTAACAAAACCAATGTGTAGCAAGACATATCATAAATATGTGTTCTCAACATGAAATCATATATGAACTCAACATTGTTTAGATCCAAGAAAGATTATTCCATTTATATTACCAATAATTATGAGATTATATTAAGCAAAATATGTGCATGGAGGCACAACAAAGTTACATAAATATTAGCTCAACATTGTTACATCAATTTTAGGAAAAACATCATCCTGGTCCATATTCAAAACAATCTATTCTATATCTATACTTAAGAATATCTTATCAGTGAAATTATATTGCATACACTTTGTAAAACACTTCCAAAATGAAACCAAATTTGACCTACTTAAAGATTTAACTAGTCTGAAGGAAATCTAATTCATCCTTGACATGTTGGACCTAAAGACTGATCAATCAAAATTTCGAACAGGGTTTCTATTTGAGTTTCCAACTAGTCATAAAGGAGTCGATTGAAATGACACTCTCGTGTTGATTCACAAGGTTCTATTAGGACACCTCGCTACTTGGGCAACTAATTCATCTGTTGCAGAATTGTTGGAGTGGAAAATGTGTAAATAAATTACCTCTAGGAGGGACTCCACTTTATTAGCACACCTACCTAAACAAGGTGCAAGCCATTATGCATTAAATTCCCTTTCTCCTAAAAAACAAAATCCAAATCAAAATAAAATTTTAAACACAAAATTTAATGGTAGATGGATCCCTCTATCCATGGTTGATATAAGGTGAATATGTTCTTAGAATTGTTTCAAGGACAAATACATAAGTTTGTGTGCCTGCAAAATAACTTCAAGTTGCAAAATTGACTCCTAATCGGTGATCAAAGTTGTCCTTAGGTTCGTATTTACATGTTTATTTACACCATAAACCTTCAATAGGTATTTGAAATGAATGTTTGTATGCCAAGGTAACCAACTTAATCTTTCTTTGAAGAAACACATACATATGGATATATTAAGGTGATTTTATACTTTGTAGCTACGAAGAATATACACCCATCTCTATCTAATACAAACAAAGAAGAAGGAAGTGTCAAACCCTTTGAATTATCTTTGATTGATTAAAGTGTTAAAGTGCATGATGGTTTATGTCTCTTTATAGTTTCAAGTCCAAGTGATGGATATGTCTCTTTTACAAACTATCTCATTCAATTATATGCTCATGGAATTTTACTGGGAAACTTTTAAAAAGACAAGAGGGCGTGGCTATAAGGTTCAATACCCGAACCTAATTCTAGGTAGTGTATTTCGAAGGTTATTTTTTTCATCATTGTGCAACCCTAAAGAGGACATAATAAAACAAGTATACCAATGTCCTTTTAAAGCCTCTCGATTAGGATTATGATATTACGTAACTAATACATCACATGATGTGATTTAACTATGCAAGTGGCCTATGTTTTCATTCACATTGATGAGGTCAAATATGGAGACATCATTTAATGGATTTGGCAATGATCTATCATACTCCTTTGATGATGTTTTACATACATGTATTTAATATTTGTGCACTGCAATTGACAACATGGTAATCAAGATAGGGATAAGCATTTCCTATCACATGATAGAGGGAGGTTTGTACGTTGGTTGAATGGGTTGCTAACCACATGAGTTCTTATATGGCCATCCTCCTCCACTGTGGTATATTTAGGTTGATAGGATTTATTTTCAATCAGTTAACCTGACCATTTAGTCTACCAATTTTACTAGCTCATGACACATGTACAATAGTTGTAGCTTTATTCTTGTGACATCTGTCATTACAATATGATTTCCACTAACTCCATTGTCGTAAATTCACACCTGGTTACTAGATAATGATAAGGTGAAGAACGTTGCACGAGTGTAGGGTTAGAAATGTAATTTTTGAAAGAAAAAAAAAATCACTTTGAGTGTAGGGTCAGAAATGTAATTTTTGAAAAACAAAATAATCACTTCATCAGTTTCTTGGAAAATTTATTGCATTTAACATAGAGAATGACTAAAAGAGAAAAACAAGATAAGTAAATTTATGTTGGAAAAACTTGTTTAGATGTCCATAAGATTGTCAAACTCATGGATATAATCTTTTATGTGTTATTTTGCATTATCAATCTCATGGATAGAATCTTTTGTGTTATTTTACATTATCATTTTGAGTAAAGTGATCTATGATATACTATGAAAACCTACAGATATGCATTTTTTCCTTCAATGTAAAGTTCAAAGACAATTGCATCATCCAAAATTCAATCTTCTAAACCAAAGTTCACTTATTATTTGCTTGATTATGGAAACCAAAGTACAAATTTTTCATTTAAGAATCCTATCGGCCTCTCTTTGCACCTTTTGGGGAATTTGCTGGTTATATTACTCCATAATGCACACCATTTGTTTTCACGTGGAATATGGTAAGTAGTGGGTTGTTTTCACCACGTAAATGCTTTACGTGCTAAACATGAACCCCACTGATTTACCTTCTACCCCTTCGAGAACTGAGTACATTATTCACTTTAGTTTGACAATCAGAGGAATTGATTGTAAGTGGCTTTCAATAGCCATGGAGATACTTGAAGGAGGTTATCAAGAAAGGCAAAAAAAAAAACCCACCTGCAACTGAATCTCTTCACCCTAAATTCACTTGTAACAAAGGTATGGTTATTTTGTAAAATTATTTAACTGTATATTCATTGCATCATCTTGTTTTTTATAGTGTTATGGGGTTAATCCTTTGAGAATATTTTCCCCTCTTCATATTCCCAATGTTGGTTCTGAGGCTCTACATGCTAATGGTGTGAAATTATACATCAACCTTTGAAATCCATTACACCTAGATTATTTTCCCAATCCAATATGGAATGTGGTTAAAAGTTGAGACAACACTTATATTTCTTGGCCATAATATATAACTGGCACTCAAGGTCACATTACCAGTGATTCTCACTTCTCGATGATAATATTCAAATCCTCCCTTCCGTTAAATATCATAGTCATACTATATGAAAGGTTAAGCTCCAGTTTATCATTGAACAATTTACTCTCTCAGTGTTCCTGAACTTTGCAAACGATCACATTCCTTTTGTTTCAAGGTTTGTTGCTACATATACAAGTCAACTTTTTAATAAAATATCTGTTAAAAATAGCTCATTGTTTTTCACTTGCTATCATTTGTGGCTTCTCGTATAAAAGATAAAACTATTCCATAAGAAATTTGTTGTAGACGAGGTTTGTCATGCCATTGTCTTGACTACCATAACAATATTTTCTCTATGTATCTTTCGACCGCAAATAAAAGAGACTATTCCTATAGAATGCTCAGAAAGCTCTCATTGTCCCCTTTATATTTATATGTTGGATGCATATTCACTTCAATGAGAAGTATTTTCACTTTAACTGTGATTGCAAATTGCAAGGTAATAGGCTTATTAAACATGGGACTTCATTCATTTCTTTGTTACTGGAATTTGTGAGCTCATGGTTCTACATCCACTTTTAACCTTACACACACACACACATATATATATGTATCCACTCTCCCATCACTTATCATGTTAATTTCTAATGTTGACCTTCATAAAAAATTTAGGCCCATTAATCACGAAATAAAGATTTACCAAAACTATGAAAGTGATCTACTCCACAAATTTGAATGTTTGCATGGAGCAATGTTTTATCCCCACTTTGATGCTAAGTCTTGCTTTTGGTCAAGTGAAATAGTTCAAAATTATCATCTTGTATTATTCAATTGACACCCTCCGCAACATGAGAATAAATACATCTTAACCCAATGATTATGACCACTTCCTCATGCATTTATTCCACCTTAGAGTACAAAGCACATTATATATTACATCCCACTATATATCAAGACTGAATATGTTCTACCCATGGACAGTCATGGCATGTAAGCAATTTTCTAAGAAATATTTTTATCTGCACATACCAATGAATTTCCATTGTATATATATGCAAGATCTCTTTCATTAAAAGGGTATTTCAAATCCCATTTTTTAATCTTATAAAGCCATGTGCGTCCATTGAGCCAATCCCTTTCCTTACAATGAATTTCTTTTTTTCCATGTGGAATATTATCATGCACCCCACACTTATATGAACATGATTTTATATGTGATATTCTTTGTTGATATATGCATATATAATTTCTTGGTTGCCACTAAATATACATCATGATCCTTTTCAATAGAGGTGGCTATGGCAGAAACAGGAACAACGAAGGTCAAAGACCAAACTCATGGTTTAGTGGAAACAAAAGATTAATATTTTCAATACACTTTGATGTTGGTTCAAAAGAATTTAACCAATTGCTAGAGACTGTTTTCGTAAGTTAGGTAGTCATCAATCTTATCACCCCCTCCTCTGCCTCCTAATCTGGTATTATTGTCCTCCCAATTTCTTGATCAATATACTTCCATGGATATTCCACTCGAAAGTTCATCACAACATATTTGATCAAATATATTTAAAAATCAAGAATCTACACTTTTACAGTTTTACTTCTCTTTAGATTTATAGATCTATAGATTATTGTTAATAACATATGCATGCGGATTAAAATTATGCAGAAAATAGAAAACAACAAAATAATTGCTCATACACACATTTGACATAAGAGATGACATGGGAAACCCTTTTGGGAGAAAAACATAGCTAGAAGGTGAGGTTTCTCTGCTCTCTTTCTCTAAATGGAAATATGGTTGTGAGTAAAAAGAAGTATTGCCTATGGTCTGTGGGATGCTATAGGGCACAAATCCTCTCAGTGTTCTCTATATCTTATCCTTCTTGTCTATTTTTTCTCAACTATGGAACACATGCACTTGAAAGAATGGAACCCATTTTCCTCCCAGTGGCCCAATTATAACATAACCCAATAGCCTACTAGCAGTTAGGTTTGACCAACTCAACCATTAACCATAGTTACAATATAGACTCTTCTAGAGTCTTATACATCATAATCACGTGGATAACACCTTTTTTGTGAATAATGGGGCCTAACGTGGAATCCTTTCAAATTATGGTGGTTAAAACAAGAAGACCAACTTCTGGGTGGCATAACTTTTGCATATGGACTCTAATTGACATGATTCTTGAGTTGTTGGAAAGGTTTGCTATGCAACCAACTCACAAAATAGAAGAATGAGATAGATCAATGACTTCAAAAGTAGCCTCTTCAAGGGGAAAACCTCCTTTACATTACAAAAATGAACAATTCTTGGATGATACAAATGACAAGACCTCCTTTCTATATATAGGAGTCTAAGGGGTCACAATATAATCAAAGCCAACATAACAATAATAATGTAAGGGCACAAGAATAACAATAGTGGGCTTCTATGGGGCACAATAACAATAATATGGGGACAACATGGGCACAACAATAACAATAAGGGGCTACAATGACAATATAATAAGGGAATACACTAGTATTACAGGGACTTAACATGCCCCTCTCCTTCAAGTTAGTGTTGTCCTTAATGCTTGAGTAGTTATGGATGCTTCTATATAAAATTCTCATCCTCCCATGTGGAATCTTCAACGGGTAAGTTCTTCCACTTGATGATATACTTTTAAATTGATCGATTTCATAGCTGTCGAGTTCTTGTTTAATGACTGCTTCAGGTTCCAATATGATTTTTCCTTCCTCGTCAATTTCTGGCAATATTGTTTGAACTGGGAGCTTGTCACCTATAACCTTCTTTAGGCATGAAACATGGAAAATTGGGTGCACTCAAGAATATGCAGGAAGTTCCAATTTGTATGCCATAGTACCAATCTTTTGCAACACCTTGTATGGACCATAATACTTTGGTGATAATTTATTATCCTTCTTAGCTTGCTTGAGGGACATTTTTTTGTATGGTTGTAGTTGTAGAAATGCCTAGTCACCTACATCAAAACTTATTTTGTTATGATGTTGATCTTCCTATTGTTTCATTCTATTCTGCGCCAAAGCCAGGTTACCCTTTAAGAGTTGGGGAACTTTTTGTTGATGCTCAATGTGATCTTCCACTACTTGAACCTTAGAATTTTCTCTTAAATATGATGTGATGGATGGTGGATGATATCCATAAAGTTCCATAAATGGGGTCATTTTTGCTATAGTATGGAAGGAAGTGTTATACCACCATTTAGCAGGAGGCAACCATTTGACCCATTGTGTATGTTTATCAGATACAAAGCAACGAAGATATCCTTCCAAACATTTGTTCACTATCTCAGTTTGCCCATCATATTGAGGATGATAGATGAGCTATGAGCTAACTGAGCACCGAGACAAGAAAATAAGTATGTCCAAAAAATTCTAGTGAAAAAAGGATCTTTGTCACTTAGAAAAATCTTTGGGTTTCCATGTAGCTTTTGAATTGTTTTCATAAATGAAATAGTAAATGTACTGGCTTTAAATGGATGTGATAATGCACAAAAGTGCACATACTTGGTAAGTCTATCAACTACCACCATGATGACACTCTTTTCTTTGAACTTGGGTAAACTTGTGATAAAATCCATTGAAACCTCCTCCCAACGTTGACTTGGAATGGATAAAGGTTGTAATAGACCTCGGGTCTTAATTGTCTCAACTTTATTTTGTTGGCAAACCAAACATTCTGCCACAAATTTTTGAATATCAGATTTAAGGCCATCACAAAAAAAAAATTCCTTCTTAACCCTGTGGTAAGTTTTTTAAAATCCTGAATGCCCTCCTAAGGGATAGGTGGGCAATTCCATAAGAATCTTTTGTTTGAGTTGGGAATTCTTACAGAAGTATAAGAGATCTTTGTACCATAACGAATCATTTTTCCAGCTAAATGTATCAGATGTACTAGGATATTGCTACAACTTTTGAATGAGTTCCCACACTTCTTCATCATTCTTCCATTCATCCCTTGCTTCGTTTATCTAATCTGGTTGGATAATAGAAATGGCACAAAGCAATGCTTCCACATCCTCATACTTTCTTGAGAGTGCATCTGCAACAACATTTTGCTTCCCGGTTTTGTAGATGATTTCAAAGTCATAACCCAACATCATTGTGACCCATTTTTGCTGCTCTTCTTAAGATAATATTTGTTCTAAAAAGTATTTAAGACTATCATGATCCTTTTTTACCTTTAAGTGTCTTCCCATTAGGTAAGGCTGTCATTTCTTAAGTGCATGTAGTATTGTTAACATTTGCTTCTCATAAATAGATATGTGTAAATACTTTCCTTTGATTGGATGACTTTCAAAAGAAATGGGTCTTTCTTCTTGCATTAAAACAACGCCAATTCCATTTCCTGAGGCATCAAATTCCACAATAATTTTTTTTATGAAGTCTGGTGTAGCTAAGACTGGTGCTTGGCACATTGCCTATTTAAGATGTTCAAATGGTTTCGTTGCTTTTGGAGTCCAAGAAAATGCATCTTTCTTTAGTAATGTTGTTAGAGGTGCTATTATTCTCCCATAATACTTAACAAACTTGTGATAATACCATGTCAACCCCAGAAATCCTTGCAGATGCTTTATGGATGTGGGGATTTTCTATTCCTTAATGGCTTTAATTTTGCTAGGGTCTACCTTAACACCTTCAT
>APFE030906521.1:165230-244701 GCA_000404065.3 Pinus taeda | reverse complement strand
GCAGAAACTTAGTATCCAATATTATACGGAGTGTATTTTTAACGCATGTGAGAAATGAATGTTGTGCGAGAGAATGGGTGTGCAGAGAACAGAACTAAAAATTTCATTCGCAATGTTTTACATCTCCACAAACATTTCCCATTTACACAATTCTTCTACATACCTTTCAATACTATATATTAATCAATTAATATGTGGTTTTGGCTTATTAAAGTGTGTGGCATGAAAGTTTTTGTTTACGTTTATATGGGGTGTGAAATAAAGGTGATACATTAACTCTCTCCACTACTATGTTGATGTGGGCTCGTTTTATTTTATATCAAGATGGAAATGAGTTGTGACAAAACTACTTTGTTGATGATCCAATGTGCAGTTTTCACAATTATGTTCAACAATTGTGATCACGTGGGAGAACAAGTGCATGGAGTTGTGAATCTATGTAGAATGATGGAGGTGCAAAATAGGAGGCATGTGTAGGATAATAAGGATGTAGAGGGAACTCTCTTCAGCATTCATGAAGTTATTTTAACTTTAATTAGAAACTCAATATCTAATATTAAATGAAGTACCATTTTAATGCATGTGAGAAATAAGTGTTATGTGGGAGAAAAGTTGTGTGGAGCAAGGAATAGAAAAATTCATTCACAATGTTCTTCATCTCTGCATACATTTCCCCCTTGCACACTTTTTCTGCATACCTCTCAATACTACATATTAATTTATTAATTAGCAGTTTTGGGTTATTAAACTTTTTGGGGCATGGAATTTTGGTTTACGTGTATATCGAGTGCAAAATTAGGGTGGGCGATTAAATATATCCACTACTATGTCGATGTGGGTTTATTTTATTTGATATCATGATGTAAAGGTGTTGTGGCAAAAGTTATTTTCCAATGATTCGATGTGCGGTTTTCAAAACTATGTTTGACGACTTTGATCATTTAAAAAATAGAAACAATGAATCTTGGTATTCACAGTTCTCTAATACTATGTGCATTTTTTATTTCACATTTTTCATTTGCATACTTAATATCCAATATTAAATGAAGTTTATTTTTAATGTGTTTAAGCAATAAGTGTTCTACAAGAGAACGAGTGTGTGGAACAAGGAACACAACTTTCTTCCACAATGTTTCATACCTTTGCATACATTCCTGCACACCTCTTTCCTACACAAAACTACATATTAATAAATTAATTATATGTTTTGGATTCTTAAAGTTTTGGGCATGAAAATTTTGGGTTAAGTGTATATCGGGTGCAAAATAAGGGTGGGTGATTAATTGTCCCCACTATTGTGTATATATGGGCTCGTTTTATTTGAGCTTCCTGAATACCATGTGTATTTGTGATTTCAAATTTGTGAATTAAATAGTTAATATATAATATTAAGTGGAGTGTCTTTTTAATGTCTGTGAGGAAGAAGTATTGTGTGAGAGAATGGGTGTGTGGAGCAAGGAACAAAAACTTTTATTTGCAATGTCTGTACCTCAACATAAATTTCTCCTCCACACACTTCTTCCATACAGGGAATGAAAATTTTGGTTTACCTATATATCGGGTGCGAAATAAGGATGGGAGATTAACTATCAACAATAATATACCAATGTGGGCTCATTTTATTTGAAATCAAAATGTAAAAGAACTCTAGAAAAATTGTTTTGTGGATGATTTGATGCATAATTTTCAAAGCCATGTTCAATAGCTTTGATATTTTTCCATAGTTAGTGGCTAACATTGAGTGTAGGGTCCCTATTCTAATCTTAATTAAATTCTCAACCGATGGACTAGAATATTTTAATATCTAAGTGTTTTTGGCATGTATTTATTGAATTGATGCATAATCAGTACATCATAAGAGTGCTTAATACCATTTACTCTGATACCTTGTTTCGTTATTAGTTAATGTTTTACTTTGACTAGATTTGTGTTCAATATTTAAATGTTTATTTTGATGCTTCTTTCGCACCAACTCTCATATACATTTAAAAAATTTATGAAAGTAGAATGTCATGTTTGTGAATTAAATACTTACTATCCAATATTAAATGAAGTTTCATTTTAATGCATGTGAGGAAAAGATGTGCAGGGCAAGGAACATAAACTTTCTTTCGAAAAGTTTTGTACCTTCACATACATTCCCCTTATGCACATTTCTTTTGCATACCTATATCTCACATAACACTACATATTAATAAATTAATTAGCATTTTTGGTTTATTGAAGTTTGTAGTGCAAAATAAGGGTGGGTTATTAAATGTCCCCACTACTATCTCAACATGGGCTCATTTATTTGAAAAGTAGAATTAATGAATCTTTGTATACATGCTTCTTGAATACTAAGTGCATTTGTGATTTCACATTTGTGAATTAAATACTTATTATCCAATATTAAATGAAGTTTCTTATTAATGTGTATGAGGAAGAACAAGTCTGTAAAGCAAAGAACATAAGGTTTTTTTTGTAATGTTCCACACTTTCGCCTACATTCGCCTTTCACACACTTCTTCCACACACCTCCCTTTTGGACAAGAGTAAGTTTTGGGCATGAAAAGTTTGGTTTGCATGTATATCTACTGTGTAATAAGGGTGGGTGATTAATTGTGCCATGTCGAAATGGGCTCGTTTTGTTTGGTATCACAATGTAATAGTGGCATGGGACAAACCATGTACCTTTCAATATTTAACTGTCTCTATGGATTTGAATAGTTATGGTATTCTATTAGCTTATTTAGGTAGGGAAATACAATAAAAGTGAATGTGATGTGTCAATTTGTTGAATAAATGTCGAAAAATCTTAGATGTATCATTAGCAATCTCAATTTAAATTGTATGGTAAGCTATTTCTATGCATAAAGATATGCAAAAGAGGGGCATGTATGAGAGAATCTTTATTCCCCCATTTCCACACCCCCACACACATTTTTCCTCCGTAGACTTCTCTCACAAATTTCCATTCCACACAACACTTCTAAAATTTAATTTTCACATTATTGTAGACGTATATTGTGATCATGGTATATGAGTAGTTAGAATAGCATAGAGAGAAGCTATTGTTTTTGAAAAAGTAACATGTTCGTAGTTGCATTGGCCAGGTCTTTGTCATGCACTTTTTGGCATGTACATTTCCAACACATATTCTATTAATTCTTGAGGGGAATTGTTACAAATGGTTTTCTCCAAAGTTCTTTGCTAAGTTCTCTGCTAGGTTATCATTTTTATAGTTATTAGAATGAGGAGAAAGTGGTGGTTTTCTATGTGTTGTGCACTTTGGTTGTTAACATAAGGAATTTGCAAAGAAGTTTTTTTCAAATACAAGGGAAGATTCCTTGATATATTTAACAAGTATGTTGTGGTTCCTTTGTTTTGAATGTGAGTGCTTAAATCATTTCCACAATATACATATAAGTAAGCAGGGTTGATGAGATATGTAGCTTAGTTTGTTACAATTGACTTCCAAATCAGGTTGTCGGTTATGTAAAGACCAAAAGAAAAATTGTACATGTACAAAATGAATGGAAATCCCTTTTAAATGAACTAAAAAGCTACATTGAGTAATGTAGGTTTATAGGGAAGATGAGTAGCTGTAGTAATTGTTAATTCATTTACCCCATGAGTAGATTGAGTCATGTAACTTTAACCAGATGAGAACAAAATAACACAATTTTTTATGCTATGTTTCAATTGAAGTTACATCATTGATGTGGATATATGCATATGTTGTTAATGTATATATTCTATGTTATCCTATTCCTTAATCGTGTATAGTTGAATCATGTTGTTGTTTTTCCTGATTGCTCTTTAGTCCAAATTTGTTGTCTCATAGATATTAGAGTTGCATAGGCGATTAACTGGTGAATTATGAAAGAATTAAATTCTTTAAGACTGGGTACTAACTGAATAGAAGAACAATCAATATTTACATGAGAGAAAATAGAGAATGTTTAGTTTCTAAAGAGTAGTTGTGTTGTTCTTATTGTGGGCAATAGCTTATAGCGAATTTATAACATGTTTGAAGCATGATTGCGAAGGAATATATGGAGAGACATTTGTTTGCTATAAAAAGGGAACACACATATGCAACTAGATTCCATCATAATCTATTTCATTTAGACATTTTTGCATATTATACTATTGGATATTTCCTATTTAATGCTATGAAAATTCTATTGCATTTTAGATACATGTCAATAGAATTACGAGAAGGAACGATAAAATATTTTAGACATTGTTTAGATCGATGAAACATTTAAGAAAAAATATATTATCAACATGAATTAAACATAGATGCATTGATAGAGATGCATGGTATAATTAGCCAAATGATTATTTTGAAAGGATGAAAAAATCAAATTCAACTTTTATAAATGCGAAGAACGAGGACTATGGGGGGACATATTTTGTATACATTGGTTATCAACTTGGCTAAAAATTCTAATAAGACTTTGGTCAAAGAGAAGAATGAAAATATATTTTCATTTTAATTCAAATTTATGAGAACAAAGTTACAACATATTGTTCCATGACGAAAAATCAATTGTTGGACATTTTGAGCCAAAGTTTGAGCACGAAAAAAATGTTTAATGACAATTGATCGTGAACATATGATGAATATAGAAAAATATGAAAAAGCAAAACATAAATGGATGAAAATAGAGGAAATCATGAGGATACATAGGTTTGAGATATTTTTTGAGTTCAAGAGAATTTATGATGAAAGTTGTTTTGAAACAATATGTCAATTGACACAAAATGAATACGATGTGCCCTATTTATGACATATAATTGCATAGATGTTTTGAAATGAAATTATGCATAATGATTCATTCACATTAAAGTGTATATAAAAATACATGAATGAAAATGCAATCATACAATTCCTTGGAATACTATATTGGAGATGATACATTATACAATTGGTAGTGTCATATGAAAAGGGAATATAGATTGTAGCCTTTTGTTTATGGTTGAATACATTATGTCTTCAACATAACAATATGCATATGGTTTATTGATACATTGACTGTTGTGGTTGAATTTTTCTCATTCAAGGAAGATGCAACAATATTGCATGTTATCCAATTTTGAATGAATATAAATCATTTTCATTTTGAACCTATGAAATAAATAGTACAATAGAAAAAAAAAAACTATGGTATTGAAGCAATTAATGAAGAACAATATATAGAAGAATATTATAAAAAACATAATGGGGCTAATGAAAATGACTTTAAAAACATGAACATAGATGAAGATATGATGCAACTTAGTACAGATCTTATCAATGGAAACAAGAGATCATGATTATCATTACATTAACTCAAAAACATATAAGAAACAAGGACATTGTTAAACCAAGTCTAGTTAGAAAACCATCAAAGTGATGAATTTTTCATAAGAATATAAATAATTTACATTTTTAACATTTGTGTTAGGGTTAGTAGTTTCATAATCAAATGTATTTTCCATGTCCTCTAATTTTCAGTTTATGAATAAGTTGAGCCTATGATCATTGCTATTGTAATAGTCTCAAAGGTCACTGTCCAACATTGTCGAGTTTTTTGTCATCAAGGGTTCACCAATAACATGAAGGAGTCTCAAGTTAAATGGAGTATGGTTGCACATGTTTATTTAGTCAAGTCGAAAGGGGACATGTATTTGGGTTATGTGTTTGTTTTCCATTGATCAGAATTGTCCAAATTTAATTTTTGATGGTCATGAAGTGTGGTCACTAAACATATTCTATATTTATATCCCCTATTCTTATGTATCCCATATTCCCTTATTTCCTTCCTTATTTCCCCTATTTCACTTCATTCACTCCCCTAAATATATAAATCACACCTTATACCTTTCTCACATACCATATATTTATCATTCCCACTATATTTACAATATTCCCCTTCATTCACAAAATGACATAGCTCTCATGTCAAACACACCTCCCTCATACCTAAATGCTAGTATATTCATCATATCCAAATTATTTCCCCATAATTTGTTACACATTCTAAATCAAATGGAGCGCTCCAAAACATCATCTCACACATCATTGCACCACAAGACAAACACACTGGGGCTAATTCAAAAATCATTAGGCCACCTTTTTTCCCATGCCACTGTACTCTCCTATTAATTATGCCCAAATAATTGGGTAAGTTATAAAACATAGTAGTTCATGTGTTGATCCCTATCTAACAATGAAGAAGAAACAAGGATGCACTCACTGTGGAAAATATGTTGTGCACAAGTGCTACTCAGACTATTCGATGCACAATGTCGTGCAAATACTCTATTTTAGTCATCCTTTTGCATAACGGTTTCCAATCACATGGAGGTGAATTTTTGGAAATTGAAAGAATCTTTTATTAAGGATGGGAAAAATAACAGTAACCTCTTCCAGTTTTTCATAGGTGTCATGGATTGGGATATTCGAATGCATCTTCAAAGAATATTTTTCGAACTATGCAAGTTGCATGTTTTAGCCATTGTTTTGCAAAGAATTTTATGAGGATCTAGGGAATAAATTGAAGAAAATGAGAGAGGTTTGTCTCCAACACAAGTTAATATACAATAACTTGATTCCGTTGTTATATACTTTCTACCATTTGGGAGTTACATGTCTTTATTCTAGGCTTATTTTCACAGTTTTTGTTGACCAAATGATGAAATTTTGCCACGCAACGCAACCCAAGTTGCCTTTTCTATTTTCATCATCACTTCGAGATTTATAATGTCAAGGTAAGATATTCTAGGATAAATTTTTTATCTATATAATTTAAGAGGACAATTATCAAATAATTTTTATGTTTTTCTCTTCAAAAGATAAAAGTTGTTGTATAACATTGCTTTATGTAATGTTTTTATCAAAAACAACAGGTTGCTAATAATGTATGTTTGGATCCATTATAAAGGGATAGATCGTACACTGAACATGTCATGAGCTAGCTCTATGATGTAAATGTATTTAATATGGTAATGGACAAGGAAGAAGAGGTTGGTTTTTGGATGTAATAAAGTTTTGGGCTTGGACCTTGCAAAGACTTTCTGAAGGAATATAATAAAATCTAAAGTTTTCAGTTTCAAAGATTCATGTGTAGGCTTCTTGGTGGTTAGTGTTTCTTGTATTAAGTGTTTCTATCAGTTTTCCATCCTGTTCATTTCTTCTTTTCTTGGATAAGAGTAAATGATTTATAATTCTTATGTTTAACATCTATTTCATAATATTCAAGGAACCAGTGTGGTTCCTTGTTTTCTAGACATAATTCATCTTTGTATGCTATGTTTAGACAAATTATAAGTTATGCTTTCACCCTCTTTAAAATTGATCTCCTAGTCAAAGGCTTGATATCTTTCCTCTATATATGTAACTTCAGGACTCATTTAAAAAATCATTCATGAGAGATATATTGAATCCATTGCCCAATGGATTTTTCCCTTATATTCCCCTTCAACCTTCAAACCAATTCATTTTCCTATTGCTCTTAATAAATAACCTAATATCAAATAGCCTAATAAATTTCTCTTAGTGAGAGAGCCCTCTCTAAGACCATAAGGGCTAGATTTTGGCCTAAAAGTGGTTTGCGGTTACCTCTGGGTTCCTCTCCTCGGCTTGGAGGAATTACAGAGTGCAAACATAGTGGCATCATTTCTGACGATCGAATGGTCACATTTTCCCTGGGTGTGAACAACAAGGATCACATTTAATTGTTGATGGTGAAGAACAGTTAGATATCAGAAGGTTGAAACTTTCACTTGCCGACTCCATTCAAGAAGAACCTAAATTTGCAAGTTCCACTGGTGTATCCACATTTTCAAGATGAATTCAGTTGCAAGGTATGCACCTATGAATTGTGACCATATTCTAGACTTTCCAAATTGCATGCCTTGTGTAAATTGGGAAAATTATTTTCCAAAATTCAAACATGTACACAAGCTCAATGTTCAATTTCCTGAAGATTGTCTCATGAAGATGTTTATGGCTACTCTAGAAGGAAAAGCTAGATCCTGGTATGAAGGTTTACCACCTGTTAGTTTATGTTATCTTACAGATTTTCACACAAGTTTTTATGAGCATTTTAAAGAACTTTATCCTTCCCTGTTGTTGGTTAAAAGATGTTGTGCATATTTTGAAGATTTAATTCAATATCTAGAAAATATTTATGGTGATGAGGAGTGTATGGGTGATGAAATTAAGGAAGCCCTTGATGAATTTTTATCTCAATATCAAGAACATAAAATAGAAGCTAGTTTCCATGAAATTCAAGAAGAAATTTCAGCAGGTAAATTGCCTTGGCCAAAGATGAAAAGAAAACTAAGAAAGAATTAAATGATGATAGCCAAGTTCTATTTTATGAAATTGATGAAAGTTTGTAGCAAGCTTATAAGTCTTTATATGATCATGATAAGGATGAAGATAGTCAGGATGTTGATGTGGAAACTCGTGTTTTGTCCCTTATGTCTAATGAAAATGTTCAGAATTTAAGAAACCAAGATATGGATGAGGATTGTCATTCGAGTTTTTATTTAGACTTTTCATTTCCTGAATTTTCATTTCAAAAAGAAGCTTGTCAAGTTCATATTTATGAAGTTGTATGTATGGAAAATTTAGATAGTGAACCTACACAAGACAACCTTCAAATAAAGTCACACAAGGATAAGCATAATAGCCAACAAAATTTGCTAATCAACTCTTCAATATGAGAGAATTTTATCATTGAGCTTCAAGAAGATGTTGAGTTTTTCCCTGAATTGCATAATAAGAGAGACACATAATTTTATTCTTTCTCATTCAAGGATGGTCTAAAGACTACTGAATTAAAAGAAAAGGAGATAGTAGAAAATCATGAAAAACATTCCTTACTTGATGATCATCAAATAGATAAGAAATCCCTTCATGATTTCTATGACCCTTTCGGTAGGTTTTTGCAGTCATTACAAAAGGAGAACATTGTTGCTTTTATGTGTTATGAAGAGGTGTTCAATGGAAATTTTGAGTTGCAATTCTCTTATTTTTTATACCTGCTCAAGGAAAGTGTGAGCATAATTTCAATAAATGGTCATCTCCTTGCTTGGTTTCATTGGAAATTTTATATTGCTTGAGTGAGAAAGTTATTCAGCGGTTACTGTAGATAGCAGTATGAATAAGCTCAATAGTTTGAACATCTTTTTCAGCAGTTTTCCAACTTCTAGCAGTTTCTTTTCATAGTTGCGTAAGGTCCCAATAATTAATCTACCATATATAAGTCAATTAGTTGAGTAGGTTGAGTCAGTCAGTAGTTAATTTTTTAGTCCGTCAATCATATTCTCAGTCATATTTTAAGTGTATCAGTTGACTCCATTGCCCAATGGTCTAAATAGGCTACTAGTCTGCGATTTTTGTTCTTGGCACCTCACTAGGAGGCTACCATTCCCATTGGAGCCAATGTTAGGGTTAGTAGTTTTCATCGTCAAATGTATTTTCCATGTCCTTTAATTTTCAGTTTATGAACAAGTTGAACCTATGATCACTGCTATTGTCATAGTCTCAATGGTCCTTGTCCAACATTATCGAGTTTTTGTCATCAAGGGTTCACCAAAAACATGAAGGAGTGTCAAGTTAAATGGAGTATGGTCGCACATGTCGATATGGTCAAGTCAAAAGGGGTCATGAATTTGGGTTATGTGTTTGTTGTCCATTGATCATAATTGTCGAAATTGACTTTTTGATGGTCATGAAGTGTGGTCACTAAGCATATCCTATATTTCTATCCCCTATTATTATCTATCCCATATTCCCCTATTTCCTACCTTATTTCCCCTATTTCCCTTCATTCTTTCCCCTACATGTATAAATCACACCCTATATCTTTCTCACATACCATTTATTTATCATTCCCACTACATTTACATTCTTCCCCTTCATTCTAGACATATTCCCCATCACAACAACATTACCATCATTCATAACATATCATAGCTCTCATGTCAAAAAAATCCCCCTCATATCTAGAAGATATTATATTCATCATGTCCAAATTATTTCCCCATACTTTTCTACACATGATAAATCAAATGGAGCACTCCAAAACATCAGCTCACACATCATTGTGCTCCAAGATGAAAGGGCAGGGGCTAATTCAAAATCATTAGGCTTCCTTTTTTCTCATGCCATTATATTCTCCTGCTAATTATGTGTAAATCGTTGGGTAAGTTATCAAACACAGTAGTTCATGTGTCAGTCGTTTTCTGACAGTGGAGAAGAAACAAGGCTACACTCACTATGGAAAATTTGTTGCACACAAGTGCTACTCAGACTGTTCGCTGCACAGTGCTGCGCAAATAATCTGTTTTAGTAATCCTTTTGCATAAGTGTTTTTGATTACATGGAGGTGAATTTTGGTACATTGAAAGATTATTTTATCAAGGATGGGCCAAATAACATAACCAATTCCAGTTTTTGTACAATTTTCATGGATCGGGAAATTTGAATGCATCTTCAAAGCATATTTTTCGAACACTGCAAATTCCATGTTTTAGTCATTGTTTTGCAGAGGATTGTCTGAGGATTTGGGGAACAATTTGAAGAAAATGAGAGATGTTTATCTCCAAGACAAGTTTATATATAATAACCTCCTTCATTGTTTACATAGGTTCTACCATTTAATAGTTACAAGTGTTTATTTGATGCATATTTTCACATTTTTTGTTGAAATAATGATGAAATTTTGTTGTGCAGCACAACCTAAGTTGCTTTTCTATTTTTGTCATCAATTTGAGATTTATAATGTTAGTATAGGATATTATGGGATAATTTTTTTATCTATATAATTTAAGAGGTTAGTTATAAAGTAATTTTTATGCTTTTCTCTTTGAAAGATAAAATATGCTGTATAACACTACTTTAAGTAACTTTTGTATGAAAAGGTAGCGAGTTGCTAATAATGTATGCTTCGATCCATTCTGAATGGATAGACCGTACATTGAACTTATTCATGAGCTAGCTTTATAATGTAAATGTATTTAATATGTTAATGGACAAGGAATAAGGGGTTGGTTGTTGGATGGTAACAGAGTTTTGGGCTTGGACCTTGTAAAGGTTTTCTGAAGGAATATAATAAAATATGAAGTTTTCAGTTTCGAAGATTCATGTGTAGGCTTCTTGATGGTTAGTGTTTCTTGTATTAAGTGTTTCTATCAATTTTATATCATGTTAGTTTCTTATTTGCTTGGATAAGAGTAATGATTTAGAATTCTTATGTTTAAGCTCTATTTCATAATATTCAAGCAACCATTGTGGTTCCTCTTTTTCTAGATAGAATTCATCTTTGTATGCTCTATTTAGAAAAATTCTCAGTTCTAATTTCACCCTCTTTAAAATTGATATCCTAGTCAAAGGCTTGGTATCTTGCCTTTTATACGTAACTTCAGGAATCATTTAAAAAATCCTTCATGAGAGATATATTGATTTTTTCACTTCTATTCCCCTTCAACCTTCAAACCAATTCATTTTCCTATTGCTCTTAATAACTAGCCTAATATCAAATATTTGTGTATTTTAGTGAGAGTGCCCTCTCCAAGACCAAAAGTGCTAGATTCGGGCTTAAAAGTGTTTTGTGGTTACCTCTCGGTTCCTCTCCTCAACCTGGAGGAATTATGGAGTGCTAACATAGTGGCGTCATTGTCAGGGACCGAATGGTCACATTTTCCTCGAGTGTGAATAACAAAGATCACATTCAATTGTTGATGGTGAACAACAATTAGATATTAGAAGGATTAACCTTTCACTTAGCAAATCCATTCAAGTAGAACCCAAATTTTCAAGTTCCACTAGCGTATCCACATTTTCAAGGTGAATTCAACTGCAAGGTATGTGCCTATGAATCGTGCTGATATTCGGGGCTTTCAAAACCATATGCCTTGTGTAGATTGGAAAATTTATTTGCCAAGATTCAAATATGAGGATGGAGATGCTGCTGCTCTGTATCTGGTTAAATTTCACATACATGTACGCAAGTTGAGGGTTCAATTTCTTGAATATTGTCTCATGAAGATTTTTTGGCTACTCTGGAAGGAAAACCTAGATCTCGGTATAAAGGTTTGCCACCTGCTAGTTTATGTTCTCTTGTAGATTTTCACACAGTTTTTTATGAGCATTTTAAAGAACTTTATCCTTCCCTATTGTTGGTTAAAAGATGTTGTGCATACTTTGAAGATTTCATTCAATATCTAGAAAATATTTGTGGTGATGAGTGTATGGATCATGAAATTAAGGAAGTCCTTTATGAATTTTTATCTCAATATCAAGAATAGATAATAGACATTATTTTCCATGAAATTCAAGATAAACTCCAGTAGGTACTAATTCCCTTGGCCGAATATGAAAAGGAAACTAAGTAGGATTTAAATGATGACAGCCAAGTTCTATTTTATGAAATTGATGAAAGTTTGCAGCAAGCTTATAAGTCTTTATATGATCATGATAAGGAGGAAGATAGTCAATATGTTGATATGTAAAGTCATGTTTTTTTCCCTTGGGTCTAATGAAAATGTTCATATTTTAAGAAACCAACATATGGATGAGGATTTCCATTCAATTGTTTCTTCATATTTTTCATTTTCTAAATTTTCATTTCAAAAGGAAGCTTGTCAAGTTCATATTTATGAATTTGTATGTATGGAAAATTTAGATAGTGAACCTCCACAAGACAATATTAAAATAAAGTCACATGAGGATAAGCACAATAGCCAAAAAATTATGCTAATCAACTCTTCAATATGAGAGAAGTTTATCATTGAGTTCCAAGAAGATGTTGAGAGTGTCCCTGAATTGCATGACAAGAGAGATGAACAATTTGCTTCTTTCTCATTCAATGATGGTATAAATATTGATGAATCAAAACAAAAGGAGCTAGTAGAAAATCATGAGAAACAATCCTTACTCGATGATAAGAAAACATATAAGAGATCCCTTCATGATTTATATGACCCTTTTGGTAGGTTGTTGCAGTCATTAGAACAAGAGAACTATGTTGTTTTTATGGATTATGAATAGGTGTTCAGTGGGAATTTTGAGTTGCAATTCTCTTATTTTTATACCTACTCAAGGAAAGTGTGATCATAATTTCATTAAATGGTCATCTCCAAACTTGGATTCATTGGAAATTTTGTATTGCTTGAGTGAGTAGATTATTCAACAATTAGTGTAGATAGCAGTATGAATAAGATCCATGGTTTGAGAATCTTTTTCAACAATGTGCCAAATTCCAGTAGTTTCATTTTGTAGTTTGGTAAGGTCTTAACAATTCTTCTACCATATATAAGTCAATTAGTTGAGTAGGTTCATTTAGTTAGCGGTTATTCTTTTAGTTTGTCAATCATATTCTCAGTCATATTTTAAGTGTATTAGTTGAATCCTTTGCCTATTGATCTGAATATGCTACTAGTCTACGATTTTTGTTCTTGGAAGCTCACTAGGAGGCTGTCATCCCCATTGTAGCCAATGTTAGGTTCAATAGTTTTCATTGTCAAATGTATTTTCCATCTCCTTTAATTTTCAATTTATCAATAAGTTGAGCTTATGGTCATTGTTGATGTCATAGTCTCAAAGGTCACTATCCAACATTGTCGAGTTTCTATCATCAAAGGTTCACCAAAACCATGATGGAGTGTCAAGTTAAATAGAGTATGGTCACACATGTTTATATGGTCAAGTCGAAAAGGGTCATGTATTTGAGTTATGTGTTTGTCGTCCATTGATTAGAATTGTCCAAATTGACTTTTTGATGGTCATGAAGTGTGGGCACTAAACATATCCTATATTTCTATCCCCTATTCTTATCTATCTCATATTCCCCTATTTCCTACCTTTTTTCCCCTATTTTCCTTCATTCACTCCCCTACATATATAAATCACACCCTATACCTTTCTCACATACCATTTATTTATCACTCCCACTACATTTACATTCTTCCCCTTCATTCTAGACATATTCCCCCTCACAAGAATATTACCATCATTCAAAAATAGTATTTCATTGTCAATCCATGGCTAACAATGAAGAAGAAACAATGCTGCAATCATGTGGAAAATTTGTTGCACACAAGTGCTACTCAAACTATTCGCTGCACAGTGTTGCGCAAATACTCTATTTTAGTCATCCTTTTTCATAACCATTTTCGATCACATGGAGATGAATATTAGGAAACTGAAAGAGGTTTTTCTCAAAAAAGGTCCAAGTAGAAATAACCTCCTCCATTTTTTGTACAGGTGTTATGGATTAAGAGATTCAAATGCATATTCAAATCATATTTTTCGGAATGTGCAAATTGTATGTCTTAGTCATTGTTTTGAAAAGGATTTTCTAAGGATCTGGGAATAATTTGAAGAAAATGAGAGAGGTTTATCTCCAAGAAAAGTTCATCTACATAATTTCCTTCAGTATTTACACAGGTTCTACCATTTTCTAGTTATAGGTGTTTATTTGAGGCCTATTTTCATAGTTTTAGTTGACATAATGATGAAATTTTGATGTGCAGCACAACATAAGTTGCATTTTCTATTTTCATCATCAGTTTGAGATTTATAATGTCAAGATAGGATCTTTTAGGATACGGTTTTTATCCAGATAATTTAAGAGGATAGGTATAAAGTATTATTTATCTTTTTTCTCTTCGAAAGATAAAAGATGTTGTATAAGACTACTTTATGTAATTTTTTATCAAAAAGAAGTCAGTTGCTAATAATGTATGTTTCGATCCATTCAGAATGGATATATTGTACATTGAACTTAGTCATGAGATAGATATATGATGTAAATGTATTTAAGATGGTAATGGACAAGGAAGAAGGGGTTGGTTGTTGGATGTTAACAGAGTTTTGGGCTTGGACCTTGTAAAGGCTTTCTAAAGGAATATAATAAAATATGAACTTTTCAGTTTCAGAGATTCATGTGTAGGCTTCTTGATGTTTAATGTTTCTTGTATTAAGTTTTTCTATTAGTTTTGTAGCCTGTTAATTTCTTCTTTTCTTGGATAAGAGTAAATGATTTAGAATTCTTATGTTTAAGCTCAATTTCATAATACTCAAGAAACCAATGTGGTTCCTCTTTTTCTAGATAGAATTCATGTTTGTATTCTCTGTTTAAACAAATTATTAGTTCTTCTTTCACCCTCTTTAAAATTGATATCCTAGTCAAAGGCTTCATATCTTGCCTTTGTATACATAACTTCAGGACTCATTTAAAAAATCCTTCATGAGAGATATATTGAATCCATTTCCCAATGGATTTTCCCTTCTATTCCCCTTCAACCTTCAAACCAATTCATTTTCATATTGCTCTTAATAACTAGCCTAATATCAAATCTTTGTGTATTTTAGTGAGAGAGCCCTGTCCAAGACTAGAAGGGCTATATTCTAGCCTAAAAGTGGTTTGTGGTTACCTCTGGGTTCCTCTCCTTAGCTTGGAGGAATTATAGAGTGCTAACACTTTGAAATCAATATAAAGAGAAAAAAACATTTTACGTGATATTGAATCAATTAACGATAAGCAATATGTAGAAGAACCTTATAAAAAGCATAAAGGGCATAATGTGAATGGATTTAAAAATATGAACATAGATGAAGATAACATAGAAATTAATATAGATATTATCAATGGAAACAAGAGATCACGTTTATCATTGCATCAACTCAGATAACATATAAGAAACAACGATGTTGTCGAAACAAGTCTAATTAGAAAAGCATCGAAGCAATAAAAAACAAGACAAAATGTGATATCTTCAAATAAACATACAAAGTTATTACAAATGTTCGATTATACATTTGAGATAGTAGACGAATAATAATGTTTTAGGAAAATACAACATGTACATATTTATGATTGTGTGATACGGAATCAAACTTGGTTTTTAAAAAATGTCATAGAAATACAGTTAACCAATATCTCCAAAAATAGGTGTATGCAAATCACGCAAAAAATCATTAGAAAATGAAAAAACTATCGGATTTTCATTTACAAAGTGAATTAGGTGGAATAAATAAATATACATACTACTGTAACAATTGGAAGAAATACTAATATCACTAAGATTTCCTTTTTGCAAATACAGGAACTTGGGTAGCATTTTAGAAAATCACAATTGGCATTGATTGGTGGAATCATCAATATACTTTCTAAGACATATCAAATCCAAATTGCACTTCCTCATGACATAAATTAATCTAGTACAATGGTTGTTGTAATTAAAATACAGGTAGTGTTTAAAAGGATATTTTTTGTTAGGAGAATGCATGTTAATAAAGTGATGAGGGAATTGAATCAATTACGTAAAACTCACTTTATAGAATATAAAAATAAATGAAGGCTGGAAACAAGTCTTTGATCAGAACAAAGATGCATATGCATGTGAGACAAATACAAAAAACAATGATGATAATGATGACTATGATGAAGAGCGAGTAACCAAAACACTATTACAATGATTTAGTGATTTATATAGTTTTTATGATCTTTGAAATAATCAAATAAACATTTCTCTTGGTGAAGGTTATAGGCGTTTGGGCATATTCAAAGATACATATTCGGAAGAGAAGAGTTTTCCAACATTGTTTTATAAGAAAAAGTGATCAGACAATGTTACAAGAAACCTTACATACCATGTTATTGCTCGATGGGAAGTTTTGCATCAAGATCATGATTTTGTGTATCATATAACAAATTTGTTTTACAAAATAGTGTTAATTATCCTTAGTTAAGTCTTCATTTGTATTTGGATTTGAATAAGAAAAGGATAGTTAAAAGGAAAAAAAATAAGGGTTAAAGATGTTAGAACAAAATCAAACTTGAAACACATTCTAACATTGAACATTAAGTATATGGATCTTAAATGAATATGGACATGCTAGACTTTTTTTTGCACTTGTGTAAGAACTTATATGCAATGATCCAAAAATTGGGTCCAACGACTTTCTTTGTTTCATTTAGTGGTGTTGAGCATCGCTAGGAGCGCTTAGTAAATTCTTTACAAAAAATAAAGTGAGAGAAAAAATTGTCAACTAAAAATGAAGTAGAGGAAGATTATATCTATACGTTTGTTAAAAATTGATCCTGTTACTTGCATGCAATATTATAGAAGTAGAATGATAGCTCTACGCCAGTTAATTTTAAATGAATCCAAGTACTTTGGTGATGATATTGACTATTTCTTTGTAACATAATTCCAAAACCGAGGAAGCCAACATGAACATGGATTGTTATGGATAAAAAATTCTCTTATTTATGGTAAAAGTACAAACATTAAAATTGAAATTTTTGTTGACATGTACTTATGTTGTGATTCAAGTAAACTGCAAGCAAATTTGAACCCTATCTAACATCATCGTCCTACAAAAACTTGTAGGAAAGGAAAATAGATGCATTGCAAGTTCAATTTTCCAATTCCACCGATGAAAAATACACAAATACTTGAACCTATGGACCTCGACAATTCAAGAACAAAAGAAAATGCAAGGACAATATTTTATGCACTAGAAAATATGGTACATGATGAGACATATAATTTTGATAGTTTTATTTATAATTTAGGTATAAGTGAATGTGACAACATGCATGCAATCCAATGTACTCTTAAACAAATAACAATTCTATTGAAAAGAGATCCAATAGATATAAGGACTAATAGCTTTGTTTGTCATATTCCATTAATCTAGGGTGCAAATTTTGATGCTCAATTTGTACTTTCCGCATATGCTACAACTACTTATTGTAGTTCATACATGAAGAAGATAGATAAAATAATGACATCAGCATTTAAACATATATGAAATGAATGTCAAAAAATTGATGGTGATGTCATATAAACAATTGAATGACTTGGAAAAAATTTATTGAACTTGCAGCAAATGTTTTCACAAGAAGTTTTATATATAGTATTGTCATTGCCACCGAATATTAGTTCAAAAAAATGTATATTTATTGATACTTCAACAATAGATGATCAAACATTTTTATTGAGAAAACCAAAAGGGATGGAACATGAACCAGATGATTCAGAAAACGTAGCTTGTTTATCAATTATCGATTGTTATATACATGGACTAGAAAAATTTGAACATGTATGCTTAGCAGAATTTGCATCATGCTATACACTCTAGGTCAACTAGAGAGGAGGCACTGAGAAACCATACGTTATAATATATGTAAAGTACAATAAACATATTGATCTTCATAACTATTACAAAGAGCGATTGTTGTATGTCCCATATCGTATTGATGAGAACAATTTTAAATAACTAGATTCGACTTGGAAAAATGCATATCTATTATTTAAAGAAATCATAAAATGCAAAGAACAAAAGTTCACGAACAAAACTATAACAACGTGGATTGATGTTGACAACATAATAGTTGAGCTTGAAAAGAAAGAGAGTGATTTTTGTGAAAGAGATATACCTACATATAAAGAAATAGAAAATGAAAGATGTTATCAATTATATAATAGTGAATTGGATTTGAATATTTACAAAAGGTCATAAATGCAAAATCAATAGTTGAGAGACCTTACCAAGTCATAAAACAACCACATATATTAGAAGAAACAAAATTATATCAAGTCATGAGAATGTTGAATAGAGATAAGGAAAAAACAGTGAAAGAAGTATTGATAGAAAAAAATAAAAAATCGAGATTTTCCAATATATCTATTTGTAATAGGTGGTGTGGGTGTTGGAAAAACATTTACTACAATAGCATCATTCCAATCTCTAATTCGCATGTACAACAACATATTGATATATGATCTAGCTCACCTAAAAGGAATTGTGACAACATATGTGAGGAAGGAAGTGTTTAATGCATGTGGTATAACATTGCATTCTGCATTTTATTTGCCATTTAACAAATCATAATATCATTGGCTTAAAGGTGAAAAATTAGACACATTGACAAGACATTATGAACAACTTTGTGTGATATTTATTGATGAAGCATCTTTGATAGGTGCAACATTATTATATAGAGTTGACAAATGTTTACAAGAAACTAAGCATATTCCATTGGCTTATTTTTGAAAAAATGATATAATATTTTTAGGTGACATATTTCAAGTGCAACAGATCAAATATTCTCTTCTTTTGGAGAAACTAATCTTAGTAAAGGAAAAAAAAAACATACAATTTTTGGAAGGAAAAAATAAAATGCTATGAACTACATAGCAAAATGCATCAAAAAGAAAAAAAATGTTGAAATCACTAATAAAATGTGAATTGTCATGATTACAAATATTTCACATTTATTTTACTTTGTAAATTTATGTCACTTCAGGTATGATTAAAGTTAAATAATGTATTAATATATAGTAAGTATGAATTAAATTTACTCATACAATTAAAAAAAAGTACTTTTGAAGGGAAATATAAGTATTTTCAATAGTTAATTCAGCAAATTTACATAGGATCAGGTCATGGGTCTACGGGTTGTTCATATTGCTTCAATGCTAAATTGCATTTATTATGAAATAATATAAAAAAAATGGCTAGTTATTGAAAATATCAACAAGCATTTTAGCTATAAACTAGATTCACAATTATGTTATTTTGTTATCTATGTACTTAGGCTCCAAGATCTTGAGGCTTTTCGAAGGCTCTATGTATTTCTGAAAATACAAGTGAACTAGCACTTATTAGAGTACGAAATGTTGAACATAATGGAAAATCATGAATTATGAACTCAATCATATAGATGATGAGTTGGATGAGGAATAAGATCAATGATATCAAAATGTTGAAATGTACAAGGTATGTATTTATATCTTTTTAGTTGGGTTTATCTCTTTTGGTCACCTTAAATTTTTATTTTCATAGTTGTTTCTTTCAATCATAATATAGTAGATAGATTGTATCAAAGATTGAGAAGTGATGTGAGGGGGTGGGGGGTGGGGGGGGGGGTGGAGGAGGGGACATACTAAGCTTCCACCCTCACGTGTTTTCCATTGTTCAATAGAGAATATATTACTCTTGAAACGAAGAGAATTTCATTTAGGTTTATACCATCATCTCCAAAACTTTGGTTCATCTAATAATTTCCAAGGTTTTCCATTTACTAATTAATGGAAATTATTCTTTCACCCTACATAGAGTGACCTATGAATGGGGCCAAAGACAAACCTAAGTTCAAATCGATGATTTCATCATCAACATCATCGTTGTTGTCATCATCATCATCGTCGTCGTCGTCATTATCCTTGTCATCGTCGTCGTCATCATCATCATCATCATCATCATCGTCATCACCGTCATCATTGTCGTCATCATCGTCATCATCAATTTGCATGTGTTATTATGCCAAAGAGGAAAATTGATAAATAATTTGAAAAATAAGGGATAACATTCATAAAAATGGAACCATATCATCATTTTTCTTATCGTCAAGTCTATAAGAAAGATAAGAAAGTGAAATATGACATATTCACTTCTACAATAATGATGATGAATGAATAAATGAGTGCATTTCACTAATTCACAATCCTTACTTATAGTTAGAGGATAGGTTGATAAAATCAACCTCGATCATTAGATGAGGCACTGTTGGACGTAGTCAATCACAAACCCTCTTTCTATGTTACTTTAACCAAAGTTAAATTCATTTAAAGTAAGGTGGGTTTTATATACCCAACACTTGGTATGGCATAGTGTGGACCACATTGTAAACATGTTATTACAAGCAATAGGTTCATGAAAAAAACAATTTTAGTAGAAGCAATGGGATCACAATCTCCACATACAATATAACCTAATAATGTGCTAAAAGGAATCCAAAAAATGCACTCAAATTGAAAGAAAGATGTGACAATGAATATTGCTCAAACATAAGCCTCAATGGTCTTATATATAATATATATTTTATATATCATATATATCATATACTATCATTTGCACCTAATGCTACAAAGGAAACGCCGTAAGGCATAGTGCGTGGAAGAATATTGAAATGTGAATATGCTTTTGCGGGCTTTTTTGAAAGCAAGGGTCGATGATTTCGAGTTTTAATTTGAGGAAGCCATGCCAAACACTGCTGAAATGGAATGCAAGCAGCCATAACTATGCACTGAACCTGCCTAGAGACCTTTGTTTGTAGTTGGTAAAAATTGTGGAGTTAAAGGCGAAGATAAATGAATGAATCCATGCAAACAACAACCGGGCAACCATATTGACTTGGAAAGGGCTATTTAAGAAACCATTATTCAAATGGGAAATTAAAGTAATATGAAGATATATTGAAAACATGTATTATACTCATTAAAACCAATTGATTTTGTCAACAAATTATGTTAAAACCCATTGACAATGAAATGGTTGTGAGGACATTAACTATGAAAATGGTATCGATCTTGAAACATCCCTTTTTAAGTTTGAAATGGAAAACACAAATAGTTGTGAGGGCATAAACTATCAAAATGGTATTTGATGTTGAAACATCATTTTTTAAGTGTGAAATGGAAAATACAAATAGTGTATTGTAACATCCTTTTTTAAGCTTGAAATAGAAAACACAAATAGCTGTGGGGACACAAACCATGAAAATGCTATTTGATCTTTAAACATCCTTTTTTAAGTTTGAAATGGAAAATACAAACAATGAATTGTAACAAAAGAGGTTCAAGAAGGAACATAGTAGTCTAAAGAACATTGTGCTTGTCATTCCATATTTGAAGTTGCATGAAGGCACGGTGGAGGTAGCGAAGACCTGAAGAAGCAGTAATGGACCTGCAAAATGTATATTTTGTTAAAATTAGTAATATGTAAATTAATTGCAAAAATTTATTAGTAATATTTTGCAGGTGAGTTGTGTTAAAATGAATCTGGAATGAATGGAAATGAAGCTACCTTTGCTATGGGGATTTATATATTGTTAGTGGAGGATGTATGGTGAATAAAAGCATATTGAACACCATTGGAGGTTAATGCATCGCTAGAGATGTAGGTTTTTAGCTTGCCAGTCTACTTGTAGTTGTGTAGGTATATTATTTCTGAGTCCATTTGGCCTGTTGCAAAAGAAAGAAAAGGTTAGAATGAGATGTATAGATAATATAAAGACATTCTAATATTTGGTTATTTAGTAATATTGATTAAAGTTGGTTGTTGTTGAAAGGTATGAAAAGTATGTTATGAAATAGAATGAGGCAAATAAATGGAGGAAACCTTTTGTCGATGTCAAAGCATTGGTTGGAGGAGATTATTTGGAGGCGGCATCGAACGGAGAATTTCTTCTGCGTGTTTTCTGCGAGAAATGTTTTTGTTGTCCTTCATTTTAATGTAATGATCGAAACTGAATGCAGGGTTAATCCGGAGATCTTGTAGAGAATGTACTCTTGAAATAGCTGTGAATGTGAGACCTTGACGTTCTGTTTTTCCAATGTCAATTGTTGCTTTTGGAAGTGTCATACCTTGAGATTTATGTATGGTTAAAGCCCAAGCCATCTTCAGTGGAATTTGTGCACGTCCATTTCTTTTAACTGCTGGAATAGGCAAGTGAGTTGGGTTTCTTTCATCCCAAGGAGGCCCAATGTATTTGGGAAAATCTACGACAACAAATGTTGGAATTTGTGGTGGTGCAATTGATTCTTTGTAAAATATGGTTACAATTTCTCCGAGGAAACCATTAACAAGTCTGGTTGAAACCCAAAGGTTGGAAGTTAACATAACTTTTTTGCCATTGCATAGTAACACAATTTGCTCAAGTTGCTCGTCTTCTGACAAAATGTTGGAATATGTGTTGTCATCTTCAGCAATGGATCTTGCGGTTGGTTTGTTTAGAGATTTTATCATTTGCATATTATGGACCATTGTTTGAGCATTTGTTGGAAATAGATGCATGGAATCATGGAAGGAATGTATTTCATCTTCTGATAAAAAGTAATCTGTGAGCGACATGAGTGTGTTGTAGTCGTCGATTATTGGATTTGCATCTCTAATGTTCTAGAGGATGTTCCTGAAAGTAACCTGGGGGATGTTGTCACCTTGTTGACGAAATATTGTGTCTAATATGATCATTGTGTTGAAGGTGTTCCATAGTGCGCTTCTGTGGCTCGTCCCTGCATATAGAGGCATGTCTTTGATGGGCGGTAACTGACCAAGATCACTAACCAATATAATGGAACAACCACTGAAAGGAGTGTTTCTTTGCTGTGGAAATGCCTCTCAAAGACATTAGTCAATATGGTTGAGAAGCTTTGGCCCAATGAAGCTCATTTCATCGATTAGTATGTACCTTATATGCTTGAGTTCTTCTTGGAATTTTGCAAGAGCATTGCCTTCTAAGGGCGTAAGATCCTTTAGAGGAAGGTAGAGTGTAGAATGGATTGTCAATGCTTGTATGTTGAAGGCAACAACCCCTGTAGAGGAGAGGAGCATGATCGGTGAAGGTTCTGGATTTGCAAGGGTTATGGGAATATCTTTGATGTAATTGATAAGGAGGGATTTTCCTGTACCAGAAGTGCCTTGTATTATCATTTTGAGAGTGGTTAAACAATCCTTGTTAGCAAAATGATTAGAAATAATATTTAGAGTTTTTCTTTGCATTGGAGATAATATAGTAAGGGTCGCCAGGATACGTTGATGTGTTTGAAGAATGTATTGGATGGAGCGGCTATTCTCAATGAATTGTATGGCATTATTTTATAGATCTAATGGGATAGTGGTATGATTCCAGTTATGGTTGTCATCAAAGCCACGAAGGCCAAGCATGTCAAGGTCATTTATGAGGAGCTCATTTGTAGGGTATAATTGGGAAAGTAGTTCCCATTCATTTATTTCCATGGTGTCTGGAGGATTGGTTTCATGAATAGTTGAGTTATCATTTGTGACAGATTCAATATCAGATAGTGTGTGGTGTTGATGCCAAGGTTTGTAGAATGGAGGAAATGTTTGCTAATTTGTGATGAATTTTGCAGCAGAATCTCCTATATCTTGTACAATATGGTGAAATGGTTTGTATAACATAAGTTGAACTCTACAAAATTCAACATAGCAAGGTTCGGTTGTGGATGGTATAGAGAAGTAATGTGGTATGACCCGGATAATTGCTTTTGTAGGTCTTTGTTTCCATTTGTTTGTTTCGTGACGAGGATCATATGACCAGGATCTTGCTACTTCTATAAGTGATGTGGATTCTAGGGTAGAAGGGCATTGGATATATGTATCTATGATGTGGGTGGATGTAGTGGAGGTGGTGTTTGTTTGTGGAAGGCGCATAAGAATTTTTTGGCTTATGTTTAAAGTAAAGAATGGTCGACTACATAGTGTTAATGGTAATTTTTGCAACATATGGCAGGTTTTTTGTGCTCCAATGTCACAATCAATAAGGGTTTCTGCAAGAAATTTTCGAAATGCAGATATTGTTGGGACAGTAATGGGTGAAGCGAGGACAATTCTATGTACCATGTGGTGGAAGCTTTTAGATTTTTTTTCTGCTTTGGATGCATATTTGGTGATATATTTTTGTACAGCATGTATGGAGAGTACTAGTTGGTAGTCAACATTTGCACGCCAAATAGATAAGATGGTAGGGTTATGGGTATTGAGTTGATCGTCGTTGCGAGCAGGGGTGTATGTTTTTTGGCCATTGGAGTCAATGAGTAAGGATGATTTTGGATGTAATTCCCATGGTGCTTTATAACGACATTGGAATGAGGATCCATTCTTTCTTAGGCATGTGCTTTTGATGCATTTTGTGTGACATTCAATGCTATTGATGAGTTATTCATAATCGGTGAAAGGATTGGTTTTGAAGATTTGTGGTGTGGACAATAGACAAAGGTCTTCGAGATTTGTCCAAGCAATTGGCTGGTTTGAAAGCGACGAAATACGAGGGTTCCAAGCGGAAATATATTTGTCGAAGAATTGCCTAGTAATATCAACCACTTTTGTGTCTTCCCAGTTGAGGCTTTCCATATCAGATGCATTTTCTATCTAAAGGAAACCATGTGTGTGTGCAGATCCCCTATGTTGCCATTCATACCTGTCAAGTATGCATTTCTCTAAGATAATTTTGTAGTAGGTGAGGTATGATGTTTAGAGTGTTACGAAAAAATGTGGCAGAATGTGTACTTGTACCAGTAGTCTTTTTTCTGCAAGTGTTTCTCTAAGATAACCTCACAAAATGCTATGAATCTATGGTGCATATATAGTGATGTTAAATGTGGGTTAGAGATAATGTTATCATTTCTCCATTTTTGTTTTTTTGCAATATCAGAATGTTGACATCTGGGCATGATTGCATGAAGATTAGGCCATTTTGTATTAGTTGCACTTAATGTGAAGAAGAATGTTGGGCAACCAAGTTGAGATATCATGTCCGTCAGTTCATTTTTAGCTTTATGCCAAAAAGATCTTGTTCCACGTAAAGAGCAACCGAATTGCATGACCTGCTCTGCCAATTGCTCATCTGGAAATTGTTCTAATTGGATGTTTAGACCTTGAATAGATGTTGGAAAGTTATTTGCGATGTTCTTTTTCACAAAATCGAGGTTGTTGCTTAACTGTGATGTCGCATCATGAGATTATATATGTAATAACGAAAGCGTGGGTGCTTTCCAAATTTGTTATCGTAGTAATGTATGAGATGAAGTGCATATTCATATAACTACACTGCTTTCATTCTTGGTTGATTTGGCATTGAAACTCCTATGGGGAAAGGGTGGGGAAATCAATAGAGAGTAGATCTTTTGTGTTGTATTCATTGATTGGGGATAAGCCAAATTGTTGGCCATTCAATTGTAGTATCAGAATGGTGGTTGTAAGCATGTAAATAATGGCAGATTTCTTGGATTTCTGTATTTGTATTAGGAATAATAGGTATGAATGATGATGTTTAGTGTAGGGATGGGTTTGCAGAATCTTCGTTGGGCTCATGTTGTGGTTCAAGTGAAAGGTGGATAGTTGTTTCTGTAGTATTGGGATGGGGAAGGGAGGAGGAGACATCAGAGGGGATTTTTGGTAAGGATGCTAGTGCGTTGTTATCAATATGAGCATTCTTATAGTATGGGTCATTTGCTAATTTGTATTCTAATGTAGCGAGAACGCGATGTCTACTGACAGTGCAATCATAAGCCTTATGGTCGCTACTATGATGAGTGACAATTAGAATGTCCAAGTCTTCTACACGTCGTGGCAACATGTTTACGATTTTTGTAATGTCTTGAGGAAAACAAATTGTGTGGCCACTATATTTATATTGGCCACCACGTGCATGTGTTACCTGCAGTATAGGGTTAACCCTAGCAATGAGCATTTCTTCTATTTGTGAAAGAGATGTATGGACAACTGGTTGAGGACTAGGGTCCATGTTGTTTGATAATGAGAAGCGATGACCCTTTGTTTCAAAGATGCATTTGGAGCAGCAATACATTTGGTTGTAATTGCGGATATGTATTCCAGGATATGATTCAAGACAAATGGAGCATGGGCATTTAGGTGCAAGTTTATCAATCTTTGCATGGAAATCTCGATGTGCTTCATTAGTATAAACGTTGTTGAAATCATGTGTGAAAGATGGGTTAGAGCAATGAGGTATGGATGTATTTGTTTGAGAGGTTTTCTGAAAAGATAGAGAGTTTGATCATTGCAAAGGAGGATTGTTTTTTAGGTGGGATGTTTCAGATGAGGAATGTTGGTTTTCCCTCTGTTTTTTGTGTTTTTGACATTCTCTAATGCCTTTTTTTGCCTGATAAAGCTCGCGTTAATGTGCATTTATTCATTCTTTATTTGTTGCATAGTATCTTCTGGCACGTTCATCATTACAAAAAGAAGACATTCGCAAAATTTATGGTACCTATAAGCAAGAGAGTGGAAAACAAGAATGTTATTTGGAGAGAACAACCATGTTATTGTATAAAAGTGAAAGAAGAGAAAGAAATTGAAGTTTTGAATATTTTTATGTGAATTTTTTATTTGAATAATGTGTTTGAAAGAACGTTTTAGTAATTTTCCTTTATACATGTAGATAGTTTCATGTGTAATGCAACAATTTACCTCATTTTTTAAAAGAAAAAAGATGATAAGAATGTGAATTTGTGTACTTAGATAATGCTAGATACAATGGAGGACGAATACTTATTTCAATACTATATAAAAGAATTTTGTGAGAAGGCATGAAACAATATATGGTGTAAAATTGTATTTATAAAATATGATAATAGGAATTGTCAAAAAGTGAGAAATACATTTTGCGATATCTATCTATGATATCAAGATGTTTTGAATTTCTCAAAGGATGTTGTTGCATTCTATTGTGAAATGCAAGATTTCTTCTTTTATGATAACACATTTCAACCGTGGTGTTCCTTTAAAAGTTTCTATCTTCACTGATAGTGTGAAGATATGATCTCTCCATAGAGCTTTGGAGACAATTTCCTTCATTAGATCTGGATCTGAGGATAATAAATAGAAGTCTTTGGCATTATTCCCAAGAACTGTAGATACCGCATCTTCGAAAGCAACAGTTGAAGCTAATTCACCAGTGTGATATTGTATGTCGATTTTCAATAAGTGTCTATAATCACAATCACTTACTTCGATGTTGCATTTTGGGCAAAACCACATTCCCGTATTTTGTGGAATAAGTTTTTTCTTGCATTTTTTTCCCATCAACGATGGACATGCAAGAAATGTAGTAAAAACTGTCCATCCCAATTTTTGTTATTGTTCCATTTAATTGGAAGAATGTTGGTTTCTCTAAGTAATCCATACTGTAAATATCAACAATTATTATTATTTTTTGTTGATGGCCAAAAGGAGATCTTGTTGTCAAATATGTAGAAGTTGCAGCCGAACCTTCTTTTTTAAACCATGACTTTAGCGTGTGGGCCTCTTTAATGTCAAGATCTACAAGAATAATGGATCTCGTTGTAGTGCCGACATTTTTTCCATTAAATTCTCCAACATGGGCAAACTTGATTGCAATGATGGGGTTATTTCCTACAACACATAGGGAGGAGATTTCTTGTGATACATCATCAAAATTATCTCCCCAAAAGATTACATCTATGTTATACCCAGACATGTCTTGAAGTTGTAGTGTTTGTTTAGTAACTTCAGAGCCGTCTTTTCTACGTATAGTGCACACACTAGAAATGTTTGTGACAATACCAAGAATATCAACAACGGAGTTGACTTTTGTTGTTCTGATATTGTTGATTGATTTTATATTGAATTGCACCATTGGATTATGCTTTTTTTCAATGGAAACATGTTCTATGGTAGATGTTGCATTCAACAAAATTTCCCAGTCATTATTCAAGTGGTTCTATTGCTTATTAGCCATTTTGACATTCCCTTTAGAGACAATGTAGACATTTCCATGTTGGATTTTGTCAAAAAAAAATTGCAACATTGTTGAAACAAGTAATATGTATTTCTCCACCCTCTGTATCAAACATTTCAAAACCAAATAGTTTATTGGGTCCATATTGATTCTGAAATTGTTGAAGAGTTGTTTTCCTTTGGACGTATCCTTTTATGCACCAATTTGAGAGGTAAGGGTTTAGCGATTTGATGGGAATTTGAACTAACAGAATGGATGGGGTTGGAGTAGTTGGAAGAGGGCAGTGTCTTTTTTGATAAAGGATCTAGGTTTGATGAGCAAGGAGTTTCTTCTTCAGATATGATTGGGATACTCATAGTTTTTTGATTTCCAATTAAGGGTGAAAATGAAGTAGAAATCTCGAAGTCTATTATCTTTATAGACCTACACGACAAATGAGAGTCATAGGAATAATTGTTAGAGGCAAAAATGTTATCAATAAAAATGTTAAATTTGAAATAAGAAATTTATAACAAACTTACATTGAAAGACCAATAGATAAAGTAGTCCAAATTTTAACATTTATAACATAACCCCTTTGTAGCAAGCCTGTTGTTACGAGGTCATTGAAATCTTTTGGAAGCATAATGTGTTTCTTATATGTTTCGTCAGAGATTGCAGTACGATATCTTGGAGTTGAATTTTGCATTGATTGTATAGGTTCAAGTTCAGCAATTTGTATGTATGGTTGAATATGAGTTGATCCAGATAGCATTGAGAAAATTGCATTCTCAATAATTTTTGTTGTCATTTTTTGAAAGTAGAGATGACAAAATAAGTACGGTACAAAACAAAACACAAAAATGTTGTTTTCTTCACATAAGATGTTTAACATTCATTACATTCCTATAACAGTAAATGAAAATATATGAAATAAAGGGCAAGAAGCATGTTCAATTTGTTTCTAAAGGAGTGGTTACCTAAGCTTCTAAACATAATAATGAAAATATTTATTACAACAAATTTTGTATCATCATTATTTTTCAAACATAGTTAAACTATAAATTAACAATTTCATAAACCTACGCATGTTAGAAACAATCAGACATGCATAACGTACTTAATACTATAAACTGTAAATTTCATAAACCTACCAACATTTAATGCATACCAACATTTCCTTTTCAGTAGAAGTATGATTCGTGCCAAATGCATGGTGTTTCAAATTTTTGTACTCTACAATTTAATTATTAAGTTATCCAAGACAATTTTCCAATTATTATGTAGCAGACAAAGATATTGCATGGATGAAATATCATTCAATATTTTAACAGGAAAAATGTGTACAAATATTTATAGGCACACTCCTTATACCTCAAGTTTTTTGGTTTTAGCTTCAGCTTTTGAAGTCTGCAAATTTATCCAAGCATCAATTCTTTCTTCTTCTCGTTGATATCTGAAATTTACAGACAAATAATAATTATGAAGAATAAGTGGAGAGACAGCTAAAAACAGTCCTAAATGATCTCGATCAGCATAGAGATAGACCACCTATTCTAACCTCAAGGTTGCGATGTCAAGGCCAGCTGAAATTCAAATAGCATTGATTCTAGTTAGCTGTGAATCCAGCTCAATTCATCCTCTTACAAATGCCCATGATAGGAGTGGTTAAAAACATTAACATTCCATCATTCAATATAGATGTTTAAGTACTAAAAATGACAAAAATGCCAAGGAAGGTCCTCTTACAAATTCCCATGATGGGCTTAACATAAAACATAAATGAAGGTTGCCTGAAATGTTAGAAATTATTATCATCAAATGGTGAAATTCCACTCCAGAAAGCTAAAAACAGTCACCAAGGGCTTGCAGAGTACTTCCTCAATTTACTGCTACAAAGTGTTCTGTTTTACTGCCTTATTTTCATTCAAATTAGATTGCTCTGGGGCTACCCCTATCTACTGAGGGGAAATAGAATTAATGAGGAATATCGGAGCATAGAATTGAATAATTATGTAGAGCATTAATTCCAGTTGGCTGTGAATCCAGCCGAATTCATCCTCTGTACAACCACACCCCTAAAGAGTTGAAAAGACAGAATCATCTCCATATAAATAACTACAGGAGAAAAATGATCATATAAAAAATAATATATAACTTTTTAAAAAATGGTCTTATAGATACTCCTTAGCTAAGCTGTCATTCCATACTTGGTGTATCTATGCTAACAAAGTCACTGAGGGCTTGCACCTGGTCTCATACACACCCACTTGGAGGATTTTGAACCCAAGTCTCCACCTTAATAGAAGCCCAGTATATGGTATCACAGACATCATAGATATATTTTGATTCCAGCATCTGAGGAAGAAGTTTAAGATATGTGTTCTTTTTTGAATGGTAACCTCATAATTTATGTAAGAGGATTACATTTTAGGAAAGACTGTGACTATAACATCATTTTTATTGTTTTGTTAAAAATAGAGTTTTGGATAAAAAAATAAATCTTGTTTGTATACGTTGCAAGCTTCTTAAACTATAAATACGATAAAAATGAAACTTCCAAAATTACATAGACATTAGACAACGTTGGAATCATTCTTGTGACAAAACATCACTAATCATGTGCAAATTGTCCTGTTTTGTTGCCTAAGTAATGTCATTCAAATAAGGAAGAAAAAGAGGTAGGGATGTGAATCAAACTATGCTCAATTCCCTAAGAAATGTTTCTTGTGTTAATGTAACTAATTTATTATGATAAATTGTGATGTCTAAGCTTAGGCAACATGTCTCAGAGGAAATGGATAAGGTAAGGTGTAAATCTTACAACAAACCTATTTTGAAGTCACAGTTGAGGGAATCCCACAAGATTGAATCCCTTTATTTACAGAAATCTGTATTTAAGTCACAAAATTATTAATATAAGATGATATTTTGTTTGTTAACCTATCTTAGTTATGCCAAATCCTTTGTAAGCTGCAACTCTGTAACCATTAGGCCCACTCAAGCTGTACAAACACACCCCTAAAGAGTTGAAAAGATAGAATCATCTCCATATAAATAACTACAACAGAAATAAACAAAAGAAATAATATAAAATTTCAAAAAAACACCCAAAAAATTTGATAAACACCGATCACTAATATAAAATGACACAAAAAACTTAAAGAGAAACGAGCATGATCAATAGTACTAATGTTTGAAATATCATTTAATTATAATTTGATATTTTAATTATAATTCCCAAAATTTTTGAAGAAAAACCAGGTTTATCAGTAGTACTAATGTTTGAAATGTCTGGATGTCAATGGGCAGGCATGGATTGAGGAAATGGTAGTTTATGTGAAGTCCGTCAATAGAAAGCATTTACTGGAGATTGGAGTGGAAGGGTTTTATGGTCCATCAAGTCCTGATAGACTTCAATTCAATCCCCAACACATATGCACAGCAAGTGGGAACAAACTTCACCAGAAACTATCAAGCACTTGGCATAGATTTTGCTTCTATGCATATCTACACAAACAGTTGGTATTTATTTATTTGAATAATATTTAATATTATATACTAGTATAACATGTAACATGTTGTCAATTTGTTTTTCCTTCCAAAGAAATTGTGTATTTTGATTAAAATGATTGATATTTTGAGTGGACTCTCGGCATTCATCATCATTAGAGGCAAATAAGTTGTTTCAATCAAGACATTTTTTTTTTTTGGCAAATAAGTTGTTTCAATCAAGACACAGTTTTCTTGGAAGAAAAATAGTTTGACAAGATGAATTCTGACTCTGAAAATATTTAAGAAATGTGATTGATAGAGGTTGATTGCATCATTTTTCCCTCTTAAAATTAAGGAAGTGGATATCTAGGATGTCTTAATTGATAATGTCATAATATTTCATAATGTAATAAGTAAATGTGAAAAAAAAATATATATTTATAAATACAATTCATTAAATATTAAAATTAATCTATTGATATAAAAAGGGGAAAAATACTACTATTTTTCATTTATAACTATAAAATAAAAATTTGAATTAAAAGAATATTAAACTACAAACATTGAATATGGTAAAACATCTATAAAAGTGTGCAACTTTCTTCTTATCTCTGCTACTTAACTAATGATGCTAATGTTGTTCTATACTTGCCAACAAGGGTATTTCCAATAGAAAAATCCAGCTCAAACCCACTCTTAATAATGTCAGCATGGATCTTCTTCCCTTATTCGAGAGTTGTATTGCCAGCGCAGGCCTTGACAATGGTGCCAAAGGTGAAGTTATCTGGCTTAAAAACACTCTCCTTCATTTGACCAAAAAAATTTAAGGCCTCATGGCATTACCCATTCTGTGCATATCCTGAAATTACATAATTCCATGTAATTTCATCTAGCTTAGGCATTACATTAAATAGTTTCAATGCTTGGTCAGTACACCCATGTTGAGCATAACCACCTATCATTGCATTTTATGCAATTGCACAACATCTCCCCACCATTATGCACAACATCGTTTTCTCTAGAAACAACAATACTCAAGAAAAAACCAAATTCCACAATACTAATTTTCCCAATACAAAACCCACAATGTAGTTCTAGTGTTGCTACTGCCTAATGCCCTAAAAAATGTATACATTATTTGGCATTAACTACATCTTGCAATTTAGTATATAAACATTAGCCGCTAATGATAGTAATTGTTACTAAGCTCGGACAAATCTCTGTTTACAGTTATGACAAACCTTATTGGTCAGCTGGTTTGACTATGGTTATGGCACAACCATGTTACAGAAAAAAAGGCACCAGGCTTCCCCAACAAGAATATGTAAAAAACTGGGAGTATTCAACAACACATATGAATCCCAGTGTGAATTACAAAGCAAGGAGTATTCAATAGCATAGATGACGTCCAAAAGCAGGAAGTATTCAATAGCACAAATGAAGTCCAGCATGAATTCCTAAGTTCCAAAGCCATTGACAATAGTTATTTATACAAAATCAAATAACAGGGAAACACTCTGCTATCACATAATAGTAGAAAATAAAATGTAGCATCACATAAGAATAAGATTCTATTGTTTCCAGTATTCCTAGGTAGGTAACGAAGGCACACTCTGCTATCACATAATAAATACAGCTTCTCTAGCAGCCCATATGCTTACAATTATAGAACTCCAAATTCAGAAGCCCTTAAAAGTGGGTTATGCCTTAAAAATATTATTATTGTTTATTATAAAATTTAATATGATAAACCAATATAAAAGCACTTCTCTTTTGAATAATTTTTAAACAAATATTCTTGATATCAATATCTTTTAATAAAAGATTTGTTTCAAAATGAGTATTATCATTAGGTAAAGAACAACTAAATTACAAAGTTTGCCATCTATTTCACAACATTGTTCATACTTCGTGGCTAACATTTAACAATACTAAGTATGGTAAGTGTGGCAGCATTAAGTACATGTAAAACTAATTTATCAATGAAAGTATTTATCAAGGTTTCAAATTATTATATGCTTGGGAAGCTATCAACCTAGCCTTCAAAGGAAACTTACAGTGTACATCAAGGAAGTATCAACATTTGAATATAATTTTAAAGACTACGATATTAATATTGTGGATAGTGGTAGTTTTAGTATATTGGTCGACGCAATTTCAGTGTGAAGCTAATTCCGGCCAATTGGTCTGGGAGTCTTTTCTTAAATTATTGGCAAATTCATGGACCCGTGTCTACTTTTTCACTCCTGACAATTTCTATATTATAATAATCATCATCATCCTACCAAAGATTCATCAATGGTACTCCTCCCCTGTTCCCCTCTATGTCGCAGCATTAAGTACATGTAAAAATGATTTATCAGTGAAAGTATTTATCAAGGTTTCAAATTATTATATGTTTGGGAAGTTATCAACCTAGCCTTCAAAGGAAACTTACAGTGTACATCAAGGAGGTATCAACATTTTAATATAATGTTAAAGACTATGATCTTAACATTGTGGATAGTGGTAGTTTTAGTATATTGGTCGACGCAATTTCAGTGTGAAGCTAATTCCAGCCAATCAGTCTAGGAGTCTTTTCTTACATTATTGGAAAATTCATGGACACATGTTTACTTTTTTCACTCCTGACAATATCTATATTATAATAATCATCATCATCCTACCAACAATTCATCACTTGTACTCCTCCCCTATTCCCCTCCCCTGTTCTACAAATAGCATTGGAAGCTAATTATCCCACAACATTCACAGAACATACAAGGGAGGCTAAGGACCAAAGATCGAATAAGATAATGAATATTAATATGAAGAAGTTGGGTTGCCTCTCTTCTATCATTATCTTCACGTGGCTCTCCTAGTTTTCATGAGCTTGTACATAAGTAGAGCAGTACTGGACACAAAGGATACATACATTTATAGGTCACGAGAAGATTATTTGAAATTGTAGGTAAGAGATGAGGGGGAGTGGAATATGGTGGAGAAGAGAGGAAATTAGTTCATGCACAATGGCTCAAATTGAAAAATGCATAATAATTCACAGAAAAAAATGGAATTAATTTGATAAATGTCCAAGTTACCTATTGTCAGGGCCATCTGGTCTTGGAAATAAGATATATGAGGATATACCAATCATTTAAATGTTAAAATACCCAAATTTTTAAATCATTGGAAGGTAATACCTCAAACGCTGCCAAGTACCTCCATTGAAGAGAGCTTGACATGTAATTTCAAATGGTGAAACTCCACTCCGGACAGCTAAAAAAAGTCCCTAATGATCCCGATCAGCATAGAGATAGACCACCTATTCTAACCTCAAGGTTGCGATCTCAAGGCGAGCTAAAATTCAAATAGCATTGATTCCAGTTGGCTATGAATCCAGTTCAATTCATCCTCTTACAAATGCCCATGATAGGAGCGGTTAAAAACATTAACCTTCCATCATACAATACATATGTTTAAGTACTAAAAATGACAAAAATGCCAGGGAAGGTCCTCTTACAAATGCTCATGATAGGCTTAACATAAAACATAAATGAAGGTCGCATTAAATGGCAGAAATTATTATCATCAAATGGTGAAACTCCACTCAGCACAGCTAAAAACAGTCACCAAAGGCTTGCAAACTACTTCCTCAATTTATCCTCTACACTCTAACTTATTTGTAATGCAACCTAGCATGTGAAGGGTGTGCTAGTTAGCAGAGTAGGGTAAACTCTAAAAAAATGATAGATGAACAAATCCTAAACTCCAAAATGATAGGAACCATGGCTTGTCCTGTCAAAACAGAGCAATGAAATAAATTGGAAAAAAGGTTGGTTGTACAATTGAGCCTCCATGAAGATTGAAGATTCAGATAAAGAAATGTAAATCTTATAGCAAACCTATTTTGAAGTCACAGTTGAGGGAATCCCACAAGATTTTCATCCTCTTACAAATGCCCATGATATGAGTGGCTAAAAACATTAACTTTCCATCATACAATACAGATGTTTAAGTACTAAAAATGACAAAAATGCCAGGGAAGGTCCTCTTACAAATGCCCATGATAGGCTTAACATAAAACATAAATTAAGGTCACCTGAAATGGTATAAAATATTATCATCAAATGGTCAAACTCCACTCCGGACAGCTAAAAACAGTTACCAAGGGCTTGCGGACTGCTTCCTCAATTTATCCTCTACACTCTGACTTATTTGTAATGCCGCCTAGCATGTAAAGGGTGTGCTAGTTATCAGAGTAGGGTAAAGTCTAAAAAAGTGATGGATGAGCAAATCCTAAACTCCAAAATGACATGAACCATGGCTTGTCTTGTCAAAACAGAGTAATGAAATAAATGGAAAAAAAGTTGGTTGTCTAACAAAGCTTCCATGAAGATTGAAGATTTAGATAAAGAAATGTAAACCTTACAGCAAACCTATTTTGAAGTCACAGTTGAGGGAATCCCACAAGATTTTCATCCTCTTACAAATGCCCGTGATAGGAGTGGTTAAAAACATTAACCTTCCATCGTACAATACAACTGTTTAAGTACTGAAAATGACAAAATGCCAGGGAAGGTCCTCTTACAAATGCCCATGATAGGCTTAACATAAAACATAAATGAAGGTCGCCTGAAATGGCAGAAATTATTATCATCAAATGGTGAAACTCCACTCCAGACAGCTAAAAACAGGCACCAAGGGCTTGCAGACTACTTCCTCAATTTATCCTCTGAACTCTGACTTATTTGTAATGCATCCTAGCATGTGAAGGGTGTGCTAGTTAGCGAAGTAGGGTAAAGTCTAAAAAAGTGTTTGATGAGCAAATCCTAAACTCCAAAATGATAAGAACCATGGCTTGTCCTATCAAAACAGAGCAATGAAATAAATGGAAAATAAGGTTGGTTGTCTAACTGAGCCTCCGTGAAGATTGAAGATTCAGATAAAGAAATGTATGTATAACAAGGTTACTTGTGAGATTACAACAAGAAAAAGAGGCAAGGATGTGAATTAGATTGTGCTCAATTCCCCAAAAAAGGTTTCTTGTGTTAATGTAACCAATTTATTATGATAAATTTTGATGTCTGAGCTTAGGTAACATGTCTCGGAGGAAATGGATAAGGTAAGGTGTAAATCTTACAGCAAACCTATTTTGAAGTCACAGTTGAGGGAATCCCACAAGATTGAATCCCTTTATTTACAGAAACCTATATTTAAGTCACATAATTATTAATATAAGATGTTATTTTGTTTGTTAATCTGTCCTAGTTATGCCAAATCAAGGAAGTATAAATGTCTAGAGTCCTTGGACATAATAAGCCCCATCATTTATGAATGAGCCTATAACAGAACATGTATTTAGCATAAGGAGAAATGCACAAGGCAGTTGATATAATTATGCCATTTCATGTAACAAGTTGTCATTGTGCATATCAATAACCATAAGCTTTGAAGATTTAGATAAAGAAATGTATCTCATAAAAGCCTCATGTAAAGAATGTTAATGATTGATAACACGACAAGCTTGGTGTCATTTATAACAAACAAGATTATGGGCACTTGAAATAAAACAAAAATGAAGGTGGTTACTTAGTGTGCTAGTTAGCAGAGTAGGGTGAAGTCTGAAAAAGCGATAGACGAGAAAATCCTAAACTCCAAAATGATAGCAACCATGGCTTGTCCTGTCAAAATAGAGTAATGAAATAAATGGAAAAAAAAGTTGGTTGTCTAACCGAACCTCCATGAAGATTGGAGATTCGTCCATTGAAGAGAGCTTCACATGTAATTTCAAATGGTGAAACTCCACTCCTAATAGCTAAAAACAGTCCCAAATGATCTTGATCATCATATAGACAGACCATCTATTCTAACCTCAAGGTTGCAATGTCAAGGCCAGCTGAAATTAAAATTGCAGATAAAAAATAATGCAAATGATAAAAGGTTCCAATTCCAGGATAACAATTTATAGGTTGTCAAAAATAGATTAAGACCGGGTTACATCTCTTGTCAAGTATCTAAAACAAGAGATCATAACAAAACACCCACCTCATTCATGACCAGACATTGAACATATAAAATTTAGACAAGAATCCTTGCAAGATATCCATCTAAAGGCCTAATACCAGCTATGCTCGCTCTGGACCGAGCCTCCATGAAGATTGAAGATTCAGATAAAGCAAAGGAATATGCAGTACATTGGAGAACTCAGAAAGAAATAAAACTTAAAATTAACTGTATCATAATACTATCAGGTTCATTTTCTTTGAATATTTAACCTGAGAAACAAAAATAAGAACTCTGCATTAGTTTCGAAAAGAAACATACCTGTTTAGTTTTCTTTGTTGTTTCTAGCTTGTTACAATTATAGGCATAGAATTTCAAGTGAAGGGATAACTTGTAGGGCTTTGTCCTTAGGCAAAGCAGAATCAATCCTCCATACACCTGAGTTGTAGGTTCTCACGAACAGCAATGGATATAAGCAAAATAGAATAGCGATTAACAATAGTATAGTAAAGGCAGGAAACATAAAGCAATATATGAGATGAGAAAGGAGAATAGTAACCAAGAATATATATAAAAACCTAATAACTACCACCATAACCATTTGTGATGCAGAGGGCACCATATTCAGATAGAGGGAAAAATGACCAACTAATTATTTGTCATTGCAACCATCATCATCCTCCTGGCCCTCCTCCTCTTGCAGAAAAAATGGCTTATACGGCCCTCTTGCAGCCAAAAAGAAGGCTCCTCATCCTCTGCGACCTTTCTCATCCTCTTGCAATCCTTTGCCCAAACCCTCCTTTGCAGGTCCCCCGCCCTCCTCTGTAGCAACTCCGCCTACACCCCCCTCTACACCCTCACCCTCCTCTACATCAAACATGGCTATCTGCACACAGGACGAAGGTTGGGTTGATTAGGGTGATTAGGGTAAACCGTTGGGCAGGTAATAGAAACGAATTTTTTTTAAATAATTATTAACTAACACGTTAAGGTTTTTAAAGGTTTTTTTAATGTTTTAAAAGATTTTTTATTAGATTAGATGGTTGATTATTCTTGAATCGTCTAACAATAGATCTGATGGCTAAGATTAGGACAGAAAGGCATTTGGGGGAGTTCATTTTAGAGGGAAACGCCTCACGGCGTAAATATTAATTAATTTCCAATTTCCAATTTCAAAAAATACAATTTTAAAATTATAATTAATATTACCTTTTTAGATTTGTTAATGCAAGAAATTCCCTCAAATGGAATTTCCCTTCTAGCTAACTACTCGTGGCATTTTGATATGACTTTACTTGTACTCACTATGTGCAAATCTCAAAACATAGATACGCATTTTGTTGGTTACCGTCAAATCTTTTGTCATGCATCATGGCATCACATGCTTCATCTTGTCTTGTCTTTTCATTTCAGCTAAATTTTGTACTAAGAATTTTAGCTTTATATATATATATATATATATATATATATATATATAATATATATATAATATATATATATATATATATATATATATATATATATATATATATATATAATATAATATATGGATGTGTAATGTGATTGGTTATCGAAGTTGAAATTTTGTTGATTTCAATCAAAATAAACAATTTAAAAAATTAAATAACTATATAGAACATTTAAATAATGTCAACTCTCATAAAAAAATTTATACGTGAAGAAACTAGATCCCTCTCCACTCATGTTAAATCCATTTAAAATAGATCTTCACACTAGTCAACAGTGAACTGTTAATAAAATATATAAGTAAACAATCTATGTATGTCTATATATATATATAACCCTTTCAAATTATATTCTATTGTTTGATTTTAAAAATAATTTTTAATGCCTTTTTCCTATAACATTTTAAAATAATAATATATGTTTAATGAGTTGAAATGACTATTTGTTTTTGGTTTTATTGATGTTAATGCAAATGACACTTGTTCCAATTAGTAAGTATGTAGTCACCTTCCTCTAAAGTAGGTATTTATTTTCTTTTTTATTAATATAGTCAAGATAAAAATTTAGATAAAAAAATAATGTAAGTGTGTTGATATGTCTTATACAACTTTATACAACTTCAATATAAAAGGGATGTATACCTTTTTACTAAACTTGAATTTGAACATGTATTAAAAAAAACCATGATTTCAATATGTTAGGGTAAATTTGACTTTGTCATAGAGTTAATTTACCATGGGTGGTTTATGCACTGGAGGTTCTAGTAACCTATGATTTTGTCCATGGTATTCTCATGTTATGTAGCCTATATAAAGGAACAATGAATCCATTATAAGATGCCCTTGGACCGCTATGAGGGCATGGTACAAAGGTGGACACTATAAAGATGCTAAAGAATGTTGATGACACAATAAAATCAGGATGTTGATAACATAAAAAAAAATTGGCCCCTTCTCCATGGATGGAGCCCATATTGGGGGAGCCACTTAAATTTTGTCTCATGTGAATTTGTCATGATATGTGTTTATGTGTTTCTATTATATTTTAAGCCTTCTCTTATTTTTTATAACAATTGGTATCATAGCCAATAAGTTTGGAGAGTTGCTTAGGCACTTCATATGATGGATATTGAGTTTATATAAGTGGTAAAGGTAGATCTACTTTTTGGATACTTACATATGTAAAGATTTACGATTTGGATATGTTAGTCCACATGGGTCGGGCACAACCTTAAGTGAGTAAAGCATATGAGCATGATATATTGTTTGGATTACAATAATGATCATTGGTTGTGTGCTAATGAGAGTAGTTTTTTATTTAGGTAGTGTAAATGAGGTTTGAAGCCTAGATGCATGTGGCAAGAGCACAACTGAGGAATAATAAAAATGCACTCAAAAGCATGGTTATAAAATAAGAAGGTTTGGATGGATAATAGAACATAGATGGAATCTATGGTGTTGAGGCCTAGTGAACTAGCTAACCAGTTATGGAGATAAATAGTAGTGCATAAACATTGTAGAGTGTTTGGTCCAAGTTGTAAATCCTAGTCATAGGCAAGATGAATTTGCCAAGGCTTTGTAAGATGTATTATTTGGGAATACATGATGTAGCACAATATAACATGATGTCATCCCTCTCATGAATACAGGGGATGGAAGATCAAGTTGTGTAATGAACCACTTGAATAGGTATGAGTGTGGTAGGTGTACTCACTTGAGATTAGTTTGGTGTAAGACTTTTTATTCAAGCATATATGTTGTAGTGCAATGGTGCATGGAGTGATATATGATCAAGTTATGGAATGAACTACTTGAATAGGTACAATGATGGTAGGCATACTCATATGCTAGCTTGAGGGGGAAATGTGAGATCTCAGGATGTGATATGGTTGATGAGCCATGTAAGAGAAAAAGTGTCCTAGAAAACTAGCATATAGAGTAGATGGTTGCCGTTTATTCCAGTGGATGGTAACCTTTTTATATGGAATTCAACAAAGTTAATGGGACCAAGTTAATCTCCCCAACTCAAGTTTTGGGGGGAGGTGGTGTGTTGTTAGGGTATTTATAGTAAACTTGACTAAGTCATAGAGTTAATTTACTATTGGTGGTTTACCAGCTCAAGGTTTTTGTAGCCCATAGTTTTTCCAATCGTATTATCATGTTGTTTAGCCTATTTAAAGTCATGATGGATGGATTGTAAGAAACCTTTAGACAATTGTGAGAGCATGGAAAAAAGGAGGACACTATAAATATGTGTAAGAGTTTCTAAATATTGTCTCCTATAAATTTGTCATTATTTGTGTTTATATGTGCCTATTATATTTTAGTCTCTCTTTTTCTTTATCACAGAATACTTAAACAATTTCAATATCAGCTTTAACTAAAAACTAAAAAATAAATATATATACATATCATAAATTAATCCAAAATAACGAATATAACAATCATATGCATGATTGAAACATTATTGTTGTTTACATATCACATATTAGCCAAGGAAATGTTAGTCAATTTTATTAATTAACTTGAAATGTTAGTTAAATTTATTAATTAACTTCCAATTAAAAGTATTAGGAAAGTGGATTAATAAGTATCAATGGGATTATACACATTAACAAGTATATGTGAGAATATGGATATTAAAACTATGGGAATGTATCTTAACCTTTTATTTTTGTGGATTCATTTATATAATTTTTGTGGATTCATAAATATAATTTTAATAATTAATTGTTAAATTATTATAAAAATGATTATATAATTTAAATATATCTTTGAAATTTAGTTTGAGAATCAAAAACATATAATGATATTTTGCGTCATCATTTATGGTATCATAATCAATCACATATTTTTAGATTGAAAGAACAAATACACTTACAAGTTCTAATATTTTCTTTAATTGATCACTATATATAATTTATTATCAATTTTGGTACTTTTTAGGTGGAGAAAATTGAGCTATTGACATGTAAGATCCATTTTAGGGGTGGATCTTGTTTTGGTGATATAGGGTCTAGAAATTTTTGAACCTCATTTGAGATATTAAATATAATTTTACGGGCTCAAACCTTTACCAGCATATGTGTAGCCTCTCAATTCTTTCCCACAAATTGATAACTTCCTAATGATACAAAAATCACCCCAGTTTAAGTTTGTATGAGAAAATTATGCCTCCCACAACTTGACTTATGCCATTGACCACCATGGTACTGAGTGGATGCTATGTGAGGTCCCATTACTCACACATGAAGATATTGTCAGATGCTAACATTTAAGAAGAATCTAGATGGTGCAAAACCATAACTATAATTGAGAGTTCAAGGATGCAAGAACCCTGATCCTATCTCTAGATGAATATAAATAAATTTCACATAGTGAACCACTAGGAAAAAAATGGATTTCATTTTAATTGTATTTATTATTTTTCTATAACTAGTCAAAGAAAATGAGAAAGATATTGAAATGGAATATAAGAAAGATATTGGAAGGGTATATAAGAAGTATAGGACCCTATAACAACCATACATGCAACAATTCTCATGGCAACTCCTTAGAGAGTTCACTTTTCTTTATAAAAAGCAAAAAGAAAAATATAGTTTTTACCTTATTGAGTTTCCTATGGTATATGCATCTCATGTTCATTGTGTAAATGGTGTAAATGGTATGATATTTGTTTTTGTTTTCTAATCAGTTGGTACACTAAAATACTAATATTAAATCTTTAACTTAAATAAAATACTACATAACACAGGGTTGGCATAAAAATACTAATATTAAATCTTTATCTTAAATAAAATACTACGTAACACAGGGTTGGCATAAACGTATAAGGTTTGTTATATGATTTTCAAATGCTTCTTAATATCCATCTTCTTAATTATATGATTTCAATGCTACCTATTCGCTATAACATATTTATACTTTGAATAATTCAAAGTTTTATTACACGGCAAATTCTAGTCTAAAGTTTAGTTTGGGGAAGAAAAGTACTTGATAATGCATTACTTGTACTTTGCATAGTTATTATATAGTATCACAACCATTGCACATGTGAAGATATGAAGCACAAAGACACTTAAAATTGTTTAGACATTAAAATTAGTTCTTTATTGATGTCCTTTCATCATTTTTGTGCTTAAAATTGAAGTAACATGTAGCATTTGAAAGTTTTGTATCTGTGTGCACAAATGCCCATGGGTGCATGCACTAATTGAACACCTATGCGCGCATATATATATATAAAGAGATTAAAAATAAATTATAAAAATATCTTTGCAATTCACATTTTAGTATATATATATAATTAAACAAAATAAATACATAACGTATAATAATAATATTAAACTAGTATTTGCACCTTATGTTGCAAAGGAAACGTCGTAAGGCATAGAGTGGAAAAGAATAGCATAGCTCACGCACCATTAAGAAGCTCAATGGTAAAGTGGGGGTAAATCTCCTTTATTAAGAATTTTGTTCCATATTTTTTCAAATGTATATATGTTTAACTTATATACTAGTACAACCACATTAAAAATATTAATGTGGTTGATATAGCCAAGACTTTATAAATATAACAAAAATAAAATATTGTAACAAAAAAGCTATTGCAATGGGAAGAATGCCTTGCCAATGTACACATTTACCTTAACCGTGTATAAAAAAAGTTATGGATCAACTTTAACTTGAGAAAAAAAAGGAATTACACATCTTATTGTAAAATGGATCATTTTGCTAAATAAAATTTGCTTATATATTAATTTCCCCATCTAATTAGAATATGAACTTATTATAATTGGAATAATCTCAAATCCCTAGGAAATTGGTGGGAGGGGAGCCATGTGGCATGAATCTAATTTAATTTGAGAAAAGAAAAAAAAAAATTAAAGGTCTTATTGTAAAATAGACCATTTTGCTAAATAAAATTTGCTTATATATTAATTTCCCCATCTAATTAGAATATGAACTTATGAGAATTGGAATAATCTCAAATCCCTAAGAAATTAGTGGCTTTTCACTATAAAAAAAATTTACACATCAAGAGATTTGATCCCTGGATACTTAGTAGATGCAAAATAAAAATAAATCTAAATTGACTTATTTATTAGTTTTTATTAAAACTATTATGATATGTGTGGATAAATTACTCTCAATTTTATTTAAAAAACTATATAAATTTTTCTTTAAAATATATATTTATATATTCAAAATTGATTTAATTTTTGTTATTAATTTAAAATATAAAACATATGCTCATATATTTTGATTTAAAATTGAATTTGAATCTAAATTTAAATTATTGTAAAATTTAAATTAAAATATAAAACGTAGATTTAAATTATGACCAGATTGGATAAAAAGAAACCATAAAATCTTAAAATCTATTAACTTTTATTATATTTCTTATAGTAATTGAATTACTATATTTTTCATAGTAATTGAATTTAAATTAAATTATTGCCAAAATAAAAATTTTAAATTACAATTTAGATTATCGCAAGATTTGGTAGAAAGGAAATAGAACCCGTAAAGTTTCAGAATCCATAAAATTTTCATTGTATTTCAGAATCCCCAATAACAATGTGTTCTAAATACCGTGGAAAGGAGTTCCTTGCTCTCATCGAGTAAAGAAATGCGTTGGCGAGTGCAAGGTGTAGAACATGATCGGTTGAAAGGGATGCATTTAACACCCTATTCTTATGCTTAAATCCGACTCGCTTTTGGATACAAACGAAAGTGCATGAGCTATAATAGCACTACGACGAAGTTAAGGGCATAGCGTGAATCGTCACACTAACATAGAGGTTAGCCAAGCTGCAGGAAGCCAGACAGCAGAAGGAATAGGTGGACGCAGCGTTGCACAAGGAAGAAGTTCTGAAGGTGTGACTAAAGCCCTGGCTAGAGGAAGCTTACTTAGTCACAGGAAACATCAAAGGCAAGCTTGCGACTCTACAAGCAACACAACAAAAGCTCCGAGATGACAGCACAGGAGCAGTAATTGAGAAGACAGTTGAAGATGTGAAGTAGGCAGCAGCTCAATGCACAGCCGAGGTTGCGGTCATACAGGTCGAGCTGGATGGGCTTCACGCAAAGATCTCCGCACCTACTGAGTGACTCAAGGGTGATTGACGATGTTTGTGTTGGGGGCCTATTGGGAGCGGGATCCCCCAAGGGTAGTTTTGGGGCTAAAATCCTGTGTTTAAGTCAATTTTTGTAATCTAATTGTAAAGACTCTACATTTTGTGGTCGCGGAGCGCAAAGGTGTTATGTCTCAAAAAGGGTAGTCCACCCTTAGTTTTTTAAAATAAAGTCGGTTGTAAGAGATCTACCCATGGTCCGCAGACCATGGGATTGTATAAAAAGAGCTAAGCTCTAAGTAGTTTAAGGACATAAGAAAATGACACACGATGTAATGGAGTCATAGCTTGGAAGAAAGAAGTCTATGTCTTAGGTTGTAGCGTAGGTAGAGGCTCTATGGCTGAGTGCGCAAAGGCCTAGGGTAGAAGTCTGCAGCTGAGTGCGCAAACCCCTGCAGCTGTGTGCACAGGGCGGAAAAAGGTTGTAACATTTGGAAGATATTAATAAAGAAATATATTCTGCAATTTCTGTGTCTTTGTTCTGTTATTGCATCTTGATATGTTAAGTATGAATTTCCTTTATTATGCTTATATGATGCATGAATGACTGAAATTACATCGAGAAATTAATCGCATTTACGAATATCTGCTTACACAGTGTTAACTATAACTGTTTGACAAGATAAGAAAATCACTTAGACTAATTGGGGAATTTGTACAACACCTTGTTCTAGCAATGCAAAAGTACCTAAGCAACAGGTTAGCGCTGCACGAAGGTCGATTCTATACTTTCGCGGAGGTATTGAAGGCCGGAATAGATGGTTTCTCTTGCAAGCCCTAGAAAGAAGCAACCTACACGAAGACAGGGATAGAGGGAATTAAACGACATCACAACCATCTCAGGGTGTGGAAACTTGCTTCCAGCATCCTCACATACTACTTCAGGTGAGATTTCAATCTGTGCTCCACGGGTTGATGCAGAAAGGGCCAATAATATAGGGATTTGTTTGGCTCTTTAACACTGAACCTAGGTCAGGCCCCCTAAAGCCAATATGTGTGATGGTCTATTTTGTTCTTACTACACATGGTTACTATTTATTTAATTCTTAAAGAAGTATTTATGCACTAACTCAAGATAAACAAAAGATGAATTAACTGATAAATATGTTTTACTAGATATACGCTAGTTTTATGAATAACAGTCGTGTACACATGCAGGTTCCCTTCAGTAAAGTCATGTACATAAATCAAGATATGAAATTGAAAAGTTTAATGGTTTGAAAATACTAATTCTTCCCCCCCCCCGCCCCCCCGGAGTTTTTCCCAGCATTGCACTCATTTCCAAATTTTAAAGCACTATCACACAAGTGTCACCACTTTCGTCGCAAAGTATATCTGTTGTGTTGCACTTTGTAGGAGCCATCATAAACTTGTTGCATTGAGTAAGGCATGTTGTTCATACATTATGAGTGTTCATTGTCATGGTTTTAAGTGATATAAGTGTGTGATGATGCTTAGAGTATCTCTTTTGCTCATCTTCATCTCACTGATCCAACACTTAGTCCAACTAGAAAAATTCCCTGACCAGGCCACTCAGGCTCATTTTTCCTAGCCTGCACTGTGCACTGCGTAGTCTCAACCTTCTAGCAGCATCCTTGTCCTTTGGAATTTTGAAATGCGTAGTCTCTACCTTCTAGGCCTATGCACTGCACAATCACAGTGCTCAAATGCATCCTCTGACCTATAAAACTACGCAATTTATCTTTCCTTCCCAATCAGTACTGTACATTGTGCAGTATCAAGGCATAGGCCTCAGCCCTAAGATCCCAAATTGGACAATTTCACAATCACCTAGCCTCCCTACCTCCCAGATCTGTGCAATGGAAAAACTCAAGGCTCAAGCCTCCAATCTAAGTCCTTGAGTCCCTCAACTACGTAGTCCCTCTCTCCAATCCTCCATAATTGTGCATTGCATAGTCTCAAGGATAAATCCTCCAGACTGAGTCCTTAAGTCCCTCAACCATGCAATACCTTATCTAGTCACTCAACCGGTCACCAGTTCTAGCCCTAACAAGCGAGTTCATGGAATATGTTAGGTTAGGGGTTTTCAGACTAATGTTAACTTGTCATGAATGGTTTTCAGCTGTAGGTACTCTATCTTATCATGACAAGATGATGATGGAGGATAAGGAGAAGGGGACCATGCTCAAAGACACATATAAAGTTGAAGGGATAAGATGTTCATCATGTGAGAAGACAAAGGAACACCAAATTACAGCAAAAGATGAAATATCCAAACTGCATGAAGGCTCCATCTTATTCACAACCCTTTGGAGGGTGAATATGAAGAACAAAGCATATCTCTCATGAAGATGAAGCATTGTGCATCTCTTATTGAAGACAAAGCAGCATAAAAGAGTGGCTTGACATTACCATTTCATCATGCAATCCATGTCATCAGTGTCATGTAATGTCACAAGTCATCATGTGACACATCATTTGTGGGTTATGTAAATTCTATATTGGAAAATATAATGTAAAGTGGAAGTTCAAGAGTCATCCATGTAATGTGAAAAGTCATGTGGCAGTCGAAAGGTCAAATAGAAGTCAAACATTCATGAGGGTAGCTTAAGAGTCACATGGGAGGTGAATGATCATCCCATTTGTTATATATACACCCTCATCGTATATGCAAAGGAATTTTCACCTTGGATGATCCTACCATGATCTAGATTTAAATAGGAATGCAACAAATTACAGATATAACCATAATTATAGAGATGAAGTAGAAATAATACTTCATTTCATTAATGTAAAATATTGAAATATGTTAACAAACAAAAATGGAAATGAACTAGCTCGAGTGATGGTAGCTTATCTCTGAGAAGAGATGTGGTGACTACATGCCTTTGAACTCCATTATAATGAGGCTCAAGGGCCTTTTTATTATTGAAGAATAAGAGAAAACCCTAAACAACCAAAACCCTAACCCAAGGAGATGTAACACCAAGAGCTTATGGGCCCCATTAGGGTTAGTTGGACAGCCAACTTCCTAGGGTCATGACTTAGTCATATTATCTTCGTTTGATGCACATGATACCCCATTGGAAATATCTCTCTAAGGACTACGACAAAAAGATGATTTTATCAAAATAGCACTGGCAGTAGATTGCCAAAAAAACATTGTTTAGGGCCTCAAAACGGCTCCGAAATTTTAGGACCTGAAAAACTACTAAAAATAGTAAATTGTGCTACAATTAAGGAAACTGAAAAACTGAAAGAAACAATGGTGGGTTTACAAGTGGAATTGGCAGGTGGCCACTAATGTCCATCTAGATCATTCCTCCCCCCTTAGGAAGAAATGGTCCCCATTGCGTTGAGTTCCTCCATGAGATGAGGAAACTTCTGCTAAACTTGGTCCCTGGTGGGCCACTTTCCCTGGTAAAGGAGTTGGACTACTTTGACAACTTGATACAGTTGGATCTCCTAATAGTGAGTGTGTTTGATCTACATGTCCATGTTCTGATTAGTTGCAACTCGTTCCATGTAATTTGGATTTAACTCTGTTGGTGTGAGTTGTTCCGCAATGTCGGATGTGTCTAGTAATGGTGGAAAGTATGGCTGAAGGCGGTCCACATTGAACATTGGGTGCAGCTCAAGGAATAGGGGAATGATGAGCTCAAACACATTGGCTCCCATGGCCTTGGTAATGGTGTAAGGATCATATATGAGTGGTCTGAGTTTCTGATAGGCTCCAGTAAGGTGTTCCTTTTGCAAATGCAACTATATTTTGTCGCCCGCCTGAAACTTGTGTGGCACCTGATGTTGATCATGTCACTGCTTTTACTTGGAATTTTATTTCTCCAGAATGTCATGGACCTGCTGGCCGATATGTTGGATGTGCTCAATGAAGCTTTTTTCCTTATTAGTTTCAGACTGGACATGATCAGAATCTGCCTGAGTAACTGCAAATGGCATGGCCACATCAATGGGACATAGTGGCTAGAATCCCAGGCCCACCTGAAAAGGGTTGTGGCTAGTCAAGCTCTCAAGAAACTGGTTATAGATGTGCTGAACATAGGGGAGACTCTCATATCATGTGTGTGGATGCTTTGAGTTGTACATGCGTAGAATGTGTACAATCATCCTGTTGACAACCTCTATCTAGCCATCAGTTTGGGATGGAAAGTTGTGGACCTAGAGAGTTTGGTGTCTAGCATCGACCAAAGACTAAACCAAAATGTACTAAGGAACCTATTGTCTCGATCTGAAATGATAGACTGCATCTCAGACTGTGGGATCCCAAAGTGTACCCACACTCATTCAAAGAAGAGTTTAGCAGTGGATTTTGCTATGATATTCTTCTTACAGGCCACCATAATGGCCATCCTCGAGAATCTGTTGACGACCACAAAAACACAGTCATTTCCATGCTTAGTAGAAGGAAAGCCCGACATGTAATCCATGGAGATGGATTTCCAAGGTCGACTAGGGGTAGGCAGCGGAGTATAGAGGCCTTACTTCTTGATGGTCATTTTGGCAATGACATAGGCAGTGCAGGATATGTTGTACTTCCTGACATCTTGTCGAAGATTCGACCAATAGAAATACTTCTGCAGTACTACCACCATTTTTTCAACCTCGAAATGCCCAACAACCCAATTGTAGTGCGCTTCCCAAATCATCTTGGCATGCTCGCTTGAAGGAACATAAAGGTGACCCAGGTGGCATAACAAGGCATCCTAGAGGTGAAAATCTGGAACATGTTGACCCTCCAAGAGCGTCTCGTATGTGTGGCCGAATTCTGGGTCGCTTTTGTAGAGAAGTGGCCAATCATAAGTCTCGTTCCCACAAGAGTTGAGCACGATGGTTAACGTCATGATCGGTGGTTGACTGAGGCAATCTGTAACATTATTGGTGTTTCCTTTCTTATACTTGATATTCAAATGGAACTGTTGCAGGTATGTGGACCACTTCTGATGGCAATCATTCTACAACTTCCCTTGTGTCTGTATGAACTGTAGGGGTTGGTGGTTTGTGTGGATGACCGTTTCCTTTCCCAAAATGTAATGCTTCCATTGTCAGAAGGCCCACACAATGGAATACATGTCTTTTTCATAAGTGGGATACTTCTGGACTGTGTTTGAAAGTGTCTCACTGTGATATGCCATTGGATGCCCATGTTGAGTAAGGACTGCCCCAATAGCATAGTCAGAGGCATCTGTCTCGATCTCAAATGGTTGTTGCAAGTCTAGTAATGCAAGCACTAGTGTCATGCAGAGGTGATGTTTCAACTCTATGAATGCATTCTGTTGAGATTCAGACCAAAAGAATTTTTCTTTCGCTCCTCCCTTGGTGACTTGACTCAAGGGCCAAGTGATATGAGAGAATCCCAACACGAACTTGTGGTAGAAATTGGCAAGACCCAGAAAGCTACGGAGCTTTGTCAGAGTGGTTGGAGATGGCCAATCCCGAGTGACTTGGATCTTGACTAGATCCACATGCACCCCGTTCATCAATAATGTACTCGAGATATTGAAACTTGGGTCACACCAAAAGTGCATTTCTCCAAATTGGCACATAGCTTGTGTTGCCATAGTGTTTGGAGAACCTATTGGATGTGGTGGAGGTGCTCTTCCCAACTGTAGCTAAAGATCAAGATGTCATCCAAGTATACAACTACAAATGAGTTTGTGAATGGTCAGAAGATGTCATCCATCAGCCTCATGAATGTTGCAGGAGCATGTGTCAACCCAAAAGGCATAACCAACCATTCGAAAAGGCCCTCCTTGGCTTTGAAGGTAGTCTCCACACATCGGAGGGTTCGATTGATACCTGGTGATATCCTGACTTCAAGTCAATCTTGCTGAAATATTTTCCCCCCTTCAATTGGTCCATAAGGTCATCAATCCTTGGGATCAGATACCTATTTCGAACAGTGATCTTGTTCAGTGCCTAATAGCCAATACAGAGTCTCCAAGTCCCATCCTTCTTTTGTACCAACACGATTGGGCTCCCACAGGGTGATGAACTCGATCAGATGTGACCTTTATGCAACAGCTCCTGAATCTTCCTCTTGATTTCGTCCTTCTCCAGAACGGATCATCGAAAGATTAGTCCATTGGGAAGCGACACACCTAGGGTTAGATTGACAGAGTGCTTGACCTAACAGTTTAAAGGCACCCCCGCGGGGGAGGTGAAGATGTCCTCGTACTCCTCCACGACCTTGTCCATCTGCTGTCGTCATGCAGAGGGGCCCTATCTGGAGATCGTGGCCACCATCTTCTTCTTTCCCTAAGGGCATATCATCAAGAAAACAAATTTCCCAGTTTTGGAAATGAGCTTACTACATTGTTTTGCAGTAACCAAAGAGATGGCGGTAGGTGGTGCTACCTCCAGTATCCTGTACAACTTATTTCCCAAAGTAACAATAATAGTACGAGGCCTTGACTCATACATAGCATGTTGCTTCCACAATTATGGTTGGCCTAATAATACATCACAAACATCAAGGGGAGCAACATCACATAATACCTCATCCATGAAGGGCTTAATGTTGTATAGAAGACGACACTGCTAGCTCACGCAAAGATCTCGTCCTTGGTGAAGCCACCCAATGGTGTACGGTTGGGGATGTGTTGTGGTTTGTAAGCCTAGCCGCTTCACGACCTCTGCTGAAACGAGGTTCTTTTGGCTCCTTCTATCGACAATGTACTATAGTGGGGAAACCTTTACGACATCTGGGAGTAGAAGAGGCGCTCGTCCTCCTTTGGATCTTCATGGTGGCAACATTGGTGTTGGGCTCTGCATCGATAATCTGCTTCCCTTTTTCATTCCCCTTGTTGGGTTCTGACTCGAAGTCTGAACATGCATCTGATTCTGAAGCCTTTAGCTTGGACACCAGTGACTGCTTGGCCCAACACTCATTTTTGTTGTGAGTGGAGCTCTTATGAAACCCACACCGCTTTCCCATGTCCTTCTTTGGCTTCGCGGTGTTGTTCTTTACTTGCAGCTTTGGCGGGTTGTCTTGAGCCACCCCGCTTTGGCTTTGTCCTTTGTTCTGCAGTTTGGAGGTACCTTTCCCTTGCTTCGGATTCACAGATCCAAAGTCTCGCTTCTTCTGTTTAAACTTATACTTGATCTTGACAGTGTATTGGTACGCCATGCCGAGCGAGGAGATGTCCAAGAACTCCATCTCATCCTGGATGTAGCTGTGTAGGCAGCCATGGTATTTTAGTACCAAACGCTGCTTAGAATCCTTGATAGCCAACTTTGTGCGAAGGGTATGAAAAATATTAGTAAACTTTGGCATGTCTTGGTCTCTTCCCTATCGCAGTGTGGTCCACTTTATGTATTTATCCTCATAGCTTCCGACAGGGTAGTATTTCTCCTTGATGGCATCTTGGAATGAATTCCAAGTGGGTGCGGCTGAAAACAGTGAGGCTATACTTTCATCTTTCTGCTCACAGTAGGTTTCCCACCAGTCCTTGACGTGGGGGGCAGCTTTGAGAAGAGTGAATGTAATCTTTTCCCAGCCGGAAAAACCATGAATAGAGAAATACCCTTCTAGCAAATTTAACCATTTATCTACAGCGTTTGCATTTATCTAACCCTCAATTATGGGAATGTCAAAGTTAACTTGTACCTTAAAGGGTGTGGCATTTCCAAAGTATCTGTTGGAAGTAGATGTGTCACCCCTAGGTAGCCGCTAAAGGATCTGGGAAAATTTGTCCATTATCGCGTTCCTTTGTCGTTTGAGGGCCTCTTTGAGCAAGATTTTGATAGAATCTCTTGCCCCCTCATCTTTCTTTTCATCAGCCATGGGAGGCCGTCGGGATTTGCAAGGCTACTCTTGCAAAGGTTCGACCAGTTCAAGACCTAACTCCTTATATCCTTACCTCGTGGGGGATATGCAAAGAAAAACAGAGAAAGAGTAGACCCCTCTGATACCGCTAATCCAGATTTAAACAAGAATGCAACAAATTACAAATATAACCATAAATACAGAGATGCAACAGAAATAATACTTCATTTCATTAATGTAAAATACTGAAATATGCTTACAAACAAAAATGGAAATGAACTAGCTCGGGCAATGGTAGCTTATCTCTAAGAAGAGATGTGGTAGCTACATGCCTCTGAACTTCTTTATAATGAGGCTCAAGGGCCTTTTTATTATTGAACAATAAGAGACAACCTTAAACAACCAAAACCCTAACCCGATGAGATATAACACCAAGAGTTTATGGGCCTCATTGGGGTTAGTTGAACAACCAACTTCCCCGGGTCGTGACTTGGTCATATTATCTTTGTTTGACGTGCATGATACCCCGTTGGAAAAATATCTCCAAGTACTATGATAGAAAAGACAATTTTAACAAAAAATCATTGGCAGTAGATTGCCAAAAAAATGTCGTTGAGGGCCTCAAAACAGATCCGGAAGTTTAGGACCTGAAAAATTGCTACAAATAGTAAATTGTTCTACAATTAAGGAAACTGAAAAACTGAAAGAAATAATGGTGGGGGTCCAAGTGGAATTGGCGGGTGGCCACCAATATCCACCTGGATCATACCAAGAATTGGAGAAGAAGATAGTTGTTTTGAAGGAGTAAGTGACTGTTCTAATGCTCCACTATTGGGGCTAGTGGTGTTCCCTATCTTGATGTATCTTAGAACTTTTACTTAATTTAGAAGCTCGTCAAGCTCTCACAATTTCATGCATATGTTGTGAATATTGTAAGACTATTATTTGAATGTTTACAATGTATGTTTTTTTCATCTATACTAAGTAAATTGAACATTTTTCAATGGATTTGGTACTTACCTTGTTAAAGGTGTGTTGTAATTGATTTAACAATCATTGCTTCCTTGTGAAATATTTGATTGGTTGATCAATGATTCATTCTTATGTATGTGCTTGTGCGCCTTTTCTATATTAGTACTATTAATTGTCTTTAAAGGGCCCACTTTTCCCTTCCCTTTTGGTAGAAGGACCTTGATACTTTCTACAATTGAACATTTCAGAAGGCATACTCACTTGCTAATCCGAAAATACTTGTGTTACTCTATTGTGCCAAACTTTGTAGTCAAAGGAAATCTACAAGGATATATGGTAGTTAGGCCAATACTCCAGATGGGGCTCCTACTCGAAACGGTGTGAGGTCTAATTAAGACTTCACATTGGGGAGACCCCCTTGGTTGATGGATTTCTAGCATCATCAACAAAATGGCACTAGAAGGAGGGCCAAATGAGAAGCTATACCCGTTGAGTCTGTTTTGAACCTCTTATCTGAAATGATTCTTCCTCAAATCAGGGTGTTTTTCTAGCCTGTCCCCTTGTTAACTTTCAATCTGCAATGAGTCTCTCCATGACTTGTCTCCACTCAAGTTTGAAGGTAATGGTGATACATCCTTTGCCAAGCATGCATCTATTTCCCTTAAGTTCTCTGAATACTATGAAATTGATTGTGTAGATGTGGCATATATTGTTTTATGCCTCACCCTTGAAGGTCGAGTTAGTCGATGGTGTCACACTCTACCACCTACGTCCATTCATTCTCTTAACCATCTCGTCGAGGAGCTTCATTTGTGATTTGATAGTCATGATTATCGAGATGTTTATAAAAGAATCAACTAGCTTATAATGAAGCCTGATGAATCAGTTGAGTATTTCTCTATTCAATTCCTTCACCTTTGTTCTGAATTTCCCGAAAAAGATATAAATTGGGGTATCCTAAAACAAAAGTTTGAGCATTTGATTCATAGCTCTTTGCATAGTGAATATAGAACACCTGATGTTTCTCTGTCCCAAACTCTTGAAAACCAAGAGACACCCTTAATTTCATAAATTAAACATACTATTAATTTTGTTCGTTGTCCTCCTCCTTTTCTAGTTCCAGTGAAGGTGGTGCCTCCTTGTGATGTTAATAAATTTCGGGAATATACAAATCAAATTCCTAATCCATCTTTTCATCCTCCTTCCGCTTTATATGACTTATATCCCATGGAGGATGTTGTAGTTCAATTTTTCCATAGTCAAAATTTAACTTTTCACTAAGTGATGCAGGAAACTTGTTTCGATGTTGTTATGGAGCTAGGTTTTGAAGACCCATGCTTATACTTTTATGTTTAATTTAAAAAATATATTTAAAATTTGAGAATGCAACTGAATTCCAGGGGCGTTATTATATTTCGTCCTTTTATCCATGGAAGTGATATTTTCATTTGAAATTAAAGACTTGAAACGTAATCTTGAAGTCGGGATTCAAAATCATAATTCGGTGGTAAATGGAAAATTAGTTCCACTAATTGGTAGTCAAAAGTCCAACACAGCCAAATTGGCATCCATTTAAGGCAGCAAAAGTGGTATGTGTAACCTATCAGATCATGGTGGGAATGTGAGGACACATGTATTCCAATTCAGTGATGCCCCTGTTCAATATGGGATTATTTCACACAGGTGGCATAACACGATTTTAAGTAATTTTCTATTTTCGAAATTCCTGTAATGTCAGCTAGTTGGTAGAGATCTGCGCTTATAATGGAGTTTGATTGTTTAAACTAACAGTTATATACTCTATTAGTCTCAGTTTCCCAGATAATGTAGTTTTGGACATCTTATACACAATAGACTTGGCAAGGGCGCGATTAAATTTTAGTGATGCCTTGGAAACATGCAAAATATTCATTTTTGTCCAAAGAACACCATAAATCATCTTCCTTGGCTCATTATAACCGATTTGGAAGAACTTGCATTTTATGATTTGATTTATTGTGAGATGCACAATCAATTTAAAATTAATTATGTTGCAAGTGACAAGGCATTCTGCTATGATTGTATTTTGTCGTTGAGTTACAGGATCTACGAGAATAGTTACATGTTGAATCTACAGTTACATGTTCAAGCTACAAACTGAGCAATAAAATCTATCAAATCGTGCGCTCATACAAAGCATTGAGAGAAGTATTGCAGCATTGCAAAGGGTGTATTAAAACACTCAGATAAAGAGAGCGTAGGAAAGAATATGTTGTGGGGATTGGTGGGCATTTGCGAAAACCAGTGATGTAAGAATCCATCTCACTAACAAGGCACCGAGGCAGAAGTATACAAAATCCAATGAACTGAAGAAATCAATCACTGTGCAAAACGATTTTCACAGGTGGCCCCAGGAAGTGAATGTCGGTTTCCTATTCCGAACAAACACAGCAAAATTTTAAAAATTTGTGATCTGGATATTTTGCAGAAGGACCCCAATTGAATTTTGCAAGAGCAGTTTCCAAAAATTTAGAGCAATTTTCGAGACACCAGTTGGGTTCCTTCAAACACCAGTTTTTGTAAGAACTCCCTGCAAATGACTCATTTATGCTGGAATTCGATTTGTATTTTTACAGCTTCCTCCGTGGAAGAGACTCGGAATTCACTAAAATTCAAGGGTGACATTAATGCTATCAGGCAGAAGAATCATGAGAAGGTAGTTTACAAGAATAAAATTCGATGAGAGGGGTCTGGTATACAAGTTTGCCACCATCGCTCGTTCAAAAGTTAGAAAAAGGGAGCAGCACCAGGATGGAGATCGAACTGCTAGAAGCGTAAAAAACCACCAAATGGGTAGACATGTAACTCATTGCAATTTTGTATCGTGTTGAAGACCAATCCAGAGACATAGCTCTTGCCCTTATAACAAATCGGCCTGGTGATCTTGGTTTAGCTATTGTTGATCGTATTGATGAGGTTCTTGAGTTTTTTAACTTTTTTCTTCCTGGAGAAGAGGATGCTATTAAATTTTTCAAAGTATACTTGGATAAATACATCGCACAAGCAGGTGGAAATGATTTTCTTCGTGACAAAGGCTCCATGATATCTCTCCAGTCAACGTTTGCTACATCAGCAAGATCTTTACAGGCAGTTAAATAGTTGAGACTTTGTCATTTTAAATCGATGGCCATAGAAGTTATGCCAAGATCCAACGGAACCCTGACACCAGAATATGCAGAGAGTTTATGCCAAGACAAGCCCCGGGGAAGTAGCATTCTCAAACTGCCTATCGAGCATATGAATGGCTATAGTTCATTCCAGCAACACTTCCTCATACTTCCAACACTTCCTCGTACTTCCCGTGGGAAGTATTTGGTTTTCAATAACTATATGTGGTTTTTTTTTCCACAAGTACAACACGGGGATCCATATCGACATTCGTAATTTCAATGAGTTCCCAACACCAAAGATTTAAACTTATATGTTGTTTTATGACAAATAATAGGGACGTGTCTTGTAAAATAAAACTATGTGTGTTTTTATATATATAATATTTTATAATTTGGTAATTTTATTTTTAAAAAGAAATTTTTACTACTCTTTAAAAAAGGGTTTGTTAACCAGTGAAAGATTTAGTTTCGACAATTAGTCAATTAGGCTAGGAGGGGAAATAAAATTCAGAAAATGACATTTTGTTGGGGTTCAGAGTCCAATTCTTTATTACTAACATGGTAAGCATAAATTCTCTCTGAAATCATAAAATACATTGTAGTTTGATTTTAGTTTTGGGCAATTGCAACCATGTTTCATTTCTTATGTTTCTTTGTTTTTCTCATGAATGTTTTTCCTCTGTTGGCATGAGTGTAATGAAGTTGTTGGCTTCTTTTATTTAGAATATTTACTGATGTTGTTTTTTTAGCAGAGAGTACTTACAAAACTTATTTAAAGAAGCCTTAAAGGGTGCTCCACCATGCTATAAATTCATCCACAGTTACTCACTCTTCCATCATTCTTTCTACAGAAATTTAGATCTAGATTCTTGAGTGTCTGATTTAAAATTTGTCTTCTATTTTTCCTCAAATCACTTCATTCCAAGACCCTGCAACTCTCAAATTTTTCTAGCCACTCTATTCTAGAAAGTTATTATTTAGAATTAGAAGTTTTAGTTGCAAACCCTCATGGTTCATCTCTCCAACCATTGATTTTAATAATTTCCATCAATCTTAAGATGTCTTGGGTATTGGTTCCCACACAACCAGAAACTGTCTCCGAGAGTTACAACATCTTTTCGCATTGGTTTCGGGGATGGAATTCAAAATATCTTCCCTGGGTTTGAATATTTTTGTTTGGTTTTTGAAGGTGACAAAAACCATCGATATGCAATAAAATTTTCACTTGGTGTTTTTGCATTTGAGCATTTATTTTTCTGGGCCTTAATGGTTGTCCCTACATTCTTAGCTAATACCTTTGCCCCACTGGGTTTTACTGGGATCCCTAGCTATCCGCATCATATGCCTACATTTCATGAGTGGAATGAGTATCTTCCAAGATTTAGTGGAGATGCAGATGAAAGTATGGCCCATCACCTTAAATATTTTCGTTAATGCATAGAGAAATAGAGTATTATTTATGAACATGTGAAAATGAATTTTTTATGTTTTCTTTGAACCAAGGAGCTAGGGTTTGGTACAGGTCTTCACCTTGTTCAAGCATTTCCTCTTTGAAATATTTTCATTCAATGTTTAATTCTTTTGTATAACTTCTTATGCACACAAGTTTTTGTTTGAAGGTTTTTGTGAATATTATGATTCTAAAGAAACTTTTAAAACTCATGACAATCCTGAAACCAATGATAATATTGATAATGTATCAAGCATTCAAAGGGACTATAGCTAAATTAATTATGAATATGTCTTTGAATGCAAAGAGTTATCCTTTTCTAAAAATGACGTTGAAAAGTTTAAAAAAGACTCTTCTTCAATAATCCCACAAGCAGAAAAATTGCAAATTCCAAGCAAATCAAGAAAGCATTAGAATGGAGAAAAGTTCAAACCTACATCAATAATTTATACCCAACAATCAAGAAGAAGGAGAAATGATTAAGTTGCAAACAAATCCTCAGAGATCTTATTTTGTTAAATTTTATGGTCCTCATACCCATGATTTGTATGAACAGAAGAAGAGTCATGGTTAGTTACATAAGAAGAGAAATTTGGTCATAAAGTTGGTGAAGACACTTCGGTTTATGATATGTATGGTTCCAAGGAGGAATTTAGTGCAATTCATGAGGAAGACAATAAAGACATATCTTTTTGGAGACAAGAGGGTAGGATTTATGAAATGAAGGAAGGTGGTTTTTAAAAAGTTGCTCGTACACATACATATTTAGAAAGAAATCAATATTTTTCCCAGAAGCCCGCATTTGAAGATTTGATTGATTATGATGATTCCCTTGGAAAAGAAGACATCTACAGCAGTTCCAAAAAAAAAATTATAAAATACATCAACTCTCTGCTACAAATTTGAGAGAAAATGAAATTGTTGATCAAGGTGACTTCTTCTTTGATACATTCTATGATCTTGTAGCAGACTATATGGAAACTTTTTTTCTTGGCAACCAGTCTCTTTTGCTAGGTGTGTACTTTCTCCTGTGGACTAGTTTTTACTGCTTTTGGTTGTGTTCATTTTTATTCTTGAAGTTCAGGGAGATGGTGTAAGATCTAGCACTCAAATGCTAGCCCGACACCACTAGAAAGTGGATTTAACTTGAATAAATTCAACCTTGTATATAATTAGGACCTGTACATAAATAAGCTCAGGTGTTGAACATTTATTTTCAGTTGCAGTTTGCAGTTTAATTTTTCAATTCGTGAATAAAGGAAGAAGAGCTTGTTGAAATCAGTTTTGAGAGAAGTCGGATTTCAATTTTCAGAATTTTACACTGTATGCCCAACCAAGGCCATTGATCTACAGTTCTCAGTGCTTTGCAAGCAAAGTGATGTCCCCATATGGAGCCAAGATGTTGTAGTTCAATTTTTCCATAGTCAAAATTTAAATTCTGACTAAGAGTTTTACACTGTATGCCCAACCAAGGCCATTGATCTATAGTTCTCAGTGCTTTGCAGGCAAAGTGATGTCCCCATATGGAGCCAAGATGTTGTAGTTCAATTTTTCCATAGTCAAAATTTAAATTCTGACTAAGAAGTGACGCAAGAAACTTGTTTCAATGTTGTTATGGAGCCAGGTTCTAAAGCCCCATGCTTATAGTTTTATGTTTAATTGAAAAAAAAAAAAAAAAAAGTGTGAGGGTAGTTGAATTCTGTGGCCATCATTATATTCTTGTCCTTTTATCCATGGAAGTGATATTTTCATTTGAATTAAAGGAATGAAACCTAATTTTGAAGTCAGGCTTAACCTTTTATCCATGGAAATGAAAATTGTACTTTTATCCATGGAAGTGATATTTTCATTTGAAATTAAAGGAATGAAACCTAATTTTGAAGTCAGGCTTAAAAACCACCGGTCAGGCTTAATTCGTCCTTTTATCCATCAAAGTGATATTTTCATTTGAAATTAAAGGAATGAAACCTAAGTTTGAAGTCAGACTTAAAAACCACCGTTCAGTGATAACTGGAAAATTAGTTCCATTAATCAGTAGTCAAAAGTCCACCGCACTTAAATTGGCATCCGTTCAAGGCACCAGAAGCAGTAGTTCGTGTAGTCTACTATACATATCAATATATCAAATTGTGGTGGGAATGTGAGCATACATGGACTCCATTTTAGTGATGCCCATAATCAATATGGGATATTTCACGTAGGTGGGCCTAATGGTTAAGAGCATGTGTTTCCTCCTAAGAGGTCACAGGTTCAAAACCAGAGGGGGGTAGAGTATGTATGCCTTCGTAGACTTAGCAATCAAATCGCTGCGCAGAGGTGGGTCCCTTGTCCCACAAACAAGGGGGTCTCATACACCAATTTGGTGTCTGGCTTGGCTGTGACCTTAAAAATGGATAGATAGATAGATAGAACATGGTTTAAAGTAATTTTTCCATGGATAAAAGGTTAAGCCTGACTTCAAACTTAACTTGGCAGAATTCTGACAACACAAGTTCCACCAAGGCTTATCCTTTTAAGAATGATGGTTTAAACTGTTGTTTAAACAATCAAACTGCATTCTTGAACTTGTGTTGTCGGAATTCTGCCACATTCTATTGATATTTGCTCTTGCTATTTACTTCCTATATTACATATTCATTACCCACTTTCAACCTCCTTTCTTTCGACCATACGCCATTCAACTTTGACACTATTTGGGAATATTTAGCTACAAATTCTTTTGGGTTGTGCTCTTTCTTGAATTTAAACAATTTCATCCCGCATTGGCACCAATGGACCAACTCCATCGTTATTTCTAAACCCTGTAAGAATTTTGTTATTCACATTTGTAACTATTGGATTACATGTGTTGGGTGTTACTATTGTTGCTGCTATGATGGAATGTAGGTCTTCCATTTACTATTATTTTCTTGCTATCTCTCTGGCTTTTCCATTGGATTCGTCAATCCATTGGTATTGGGCTCTCCTTGGTTAATTTTTGATTGATGGGTTTCTGCTTTTACTGGCGTCTGTCTTAATTCACGGTGTTGTGGGGAACTGTGGGCTCTCCATTTACTATTTTTTACCTTGCTTCCTCTTTGGTATTACTGGCTTCAACAGGCCATCGAAGCTGGACTCCCTCTAGTTATTTTCCGACTGCCGGAACTCTAATTTTTATGGTGGTCGTCAAAATTCTTGGCGGGTTGGTGGCATGTACCACCTTACAACATATCATATTTATGGCCACACATCATTCGCACACCTTCCCATGTGATCTCATGCCTGCTTATCACTCCATATCTAGCAGACTATTCCTTGTGTTAGTATCCTACACATTTTCCTGTTTTGGATGATCTTCTGATGACGTCCTAATCCTTCGCAGGCTGGATGATTTGATCCCCACACACTCTCTCTCCCTCGTGAATGATGCTTTCTTGATCCCGAGGTACAGAGTGAATAATTTGGGACATTCTTTCCTAAATTTCCCATCTACTTTCCTGCACTTCTCATTTACTCTATCAGAGGAGCCTACGGGTACTATCACTATACATAACCTTTACAACTTGGATTATGGAGGGTCTGGATTCTAACGTGTTTGCCAACGAGGCTCTCATCCGAGCCACCTTGGATGTTGAGTCTCTTTGAAAAAACACACCTAGACTCGAACGTCATTGTGGCCCACACTCCCTCGATGCATGATACACTATCCTAAGGGATCACCGGGTGCCAGATGTTTCTCATGCACTTCCTATTCCACAGGGTGGCGCACATGCAATTCATGGACGACTTTCCAAGAATTGATCTATCAAAACAATCACTCCTCCTCCAGCACTGGCTTTGGATAATGCTACTCTGTTTGATCGTATTACCAGCCTCCAGAAATAGGCTCTCGTCAGCAGATGGTACTTTTCTAAAATGGGTGACTCTGAGATGCGTAATTGGGTCAAAAAGAAATGGAAATCGATGCTTGGGTACTTGCTGACTGTTGTTCGCTTGTTGAAAGGCTGGTATAGCTTTCATTTTCTCAATCAGGAGGACTTGGAGAAAATCAAAGCTATCTCGTGGATTAATGGAAAGATCTTCCTAGCTCTCCATTCATGGCATATTGGGTATAATCCACTTCATAACACATCGCAAAACAAGTTGATCTGGGTCAAATTGCCTGGCTTGCCAATTAAGTTATGGACTGAGCAGGTTTTAATGGATATTGGCAATGGAATTGGAAAATTTATATATGTTGACCCACATTTTCTGGGGGCACCAGAAAAAAGAGTCACTTGGATACTTATTGAGAAAGAGTATCGGGGGCGTTTCCAGACCACATTGAACTACACTAGGGTGACACCCAATTATCTCAGAGGCTGGACTACTAGGGGGTACCCTTCAGGTGCTCGTTCTACCACCATACTGGACATCTAATGGCATAGTGCCCTCATCGACTGGGAGGTCATTTGCATGGTTGGAAATGTTACGGTGGGTCATCGTTATCACACTCTGATAAGGATCTTCCTGTTTTCAAAGGGAAACATGGTACTCCACATTGGCAACAGACATGTATGCTACGTGGCCCTAATTCTAACTGAACTCATGGTTTTGGCTCTTCTATATATAGCTCTTCTCCCATTTCAGTTCTGTCTTCCCCAATAACCTCTTCCAAATTAGATTTTCCCTTTCCTGTTAGTCTTGTCCCATGCAGTCGTCAACCTTCTCCAGGACCTTACCCCTGTTAGGAAATACCTGCTCCGTTTTTGAGGCCGCATCTATACCACAACATTCCATCCACCTCTCATATCTCGTACATTCCCTCACCGTCACCCTCCCACTTCCATAATAGGGATAAAGGTCCTAGGGATAGTGTCATGCCACCTAATTCGCCACTAGCCTCTCCCACTAACTCTGCTGGTAGTGACCTGGACTTCCTTTTACAAATGAAGAGACTAGATTTATGCACTCTCACCATTCATAAACCGTCATGTTCCACTTCACCTCACATCGGCCCATCCTCAGCTGGAAACATTACAGTCCGATGGAAATAAAATCGTGGTAGCCGTCATTTTCGTGGACGACCGAAGCCTAACCCATTTTCCTCCCCCATGGATCACTTTTTGGTTGATGTACCTATTGCTAACATCCCCCCCTCATGGGCCATTAGAGCACGGATGCCCGGAAACAAACTCTCATGACTTTTATCATTTCACTTAACATCAGGGGTCTGGGAGCTGCCCCGAAATACCTGGCTCTCAAACATCTCCTCTCCTCTCTGCATCCTTACATCATTCTTATACAAAAAACCATGCATTCTGTTCCACAAGTTGTTTTTTATTTTATGAAAATGTTTTTGAATTGGTATATTTCTGCCATTGTTGTTGCATGTCTCTTTGGCAGTTTGGTGGCCTTATGGGACCCCAGATGGGTCAAGGTTAAATCCTACAAGTGCTTTGTGGGCATTTTGCTTGAGGGAAATATTCGCGACCTCAGTGGTCATGTTCATATTTTGAACATTTATGCTCCATACAAAGACAGGTATGTTTTCTGGGACAAGTTGATAACTTCTGGTATGATGGAGCTGGCCTCGCTCATCATTGTTGGGGACCTCAACTGCACTATCAAACTAGATGAAGTGTGGGGATGCTCCAAGAAGATCGATCCCCTAGCTAGGATGATTCGAGACACCATTCTGATGCACAACTTTGTGGATATCTACCCCGTGAAAATGGCTCCCACATGGGACAATGGTCGCACTGGCGAGGCATATGTTGCTAAGAGACTACATTGTTTTTTGGTACATGAACAGATGCTGGGCCGACTTGGTGATGTCCATGCTGATATCATTAGCAATTTTATATCCGACCATAGACCCATCATATTGCAATGGAAGCAAATGGATATTCGCATGGGCATACCCTTTAAATTCAATGGGACCTGGCTAGAGGATGCTGACTTTAATAAGTTGGTGTTGGATACATGGGATCGTGTTTGTGTAAACGACCCTTCCCTTATGGTTAACATTCTTGACAAACTAGACATCCTTCGCGAGGAAGTCAAATCTTGGCAGAAACAAAAATATAGGGACCTACAAAAGGATCTCCTTGACATTCAATGGGAATTAGATTCTATTCTCTCTATGATGTCCTCCAACTATCTTTCTGCTTCTACTTGGTCCCGCATACAAGCCTTGGAGCTAAAGAAGAAACAACTCCTCTCTATAGAGGAATCCACATGGCAGTTGAAAAGCCAGGCATTATGGATAAAGGAGGGTGATCGTAACACCAAATTCTTCCACCGCTATGCAAATCACCAGCGTAACATCAACACTATATGGGAGATAAAAAGAGCTGATGGACAATATATCTAGACACAGGAGGAGATTAGTAATGTCGTTGTTGCACATTCCCAAAGTGCACATGGCCATAATGAAGATATTGTTGCAGAGGACCTCATATGGGAGATTGAACCATACCTTATTATGTATGATGAGGAGTCAAATGATGAATTTTTTAAGGAGGTCACAGGAAGAGAATTAATTGGCGTTCTAAAATCATTCAAGGGTGATAAAAGTCCGGGTCCGGACAGATGGACGATAGAACTCTTCGCCCATTTTTTTTTATCTATTCTAGGAAGACCTACTAGGCATGGTGGAGGAGTCGAGGATCACTACTAATATTCATAACCATATCACCTCCACATATATTGCACTCATCCCGAAGCATTGTCCTTCTAATAGCTTTACACAATACAGACATATATCACTCTGCAATCTCATATAAAAAATCATTTCAAAGACCATTGCTAGTCATATGTGTTGCACCCTGTCTCGCCATATTTCACTTGAACAACATGGTTTCCTGCAGGACAGGCTTATTCATGACATTGTTGCAAATGCTTAGGAATGCATGCATACAATTCATTCCAAACAAGTAAACACTACAATTATGCAAGTTGACTTAGAGAAGGCCTATGACTATCTGGATTGGGGTTTCCTCGGACTTGTTCTCATCAAAATTGGATTACAGCCCAGATGTGTAGATTGGATCATGGTGTGTGTAGATAATGTCAATTATGTTGTTATCATAAATGGATATCCATCTAAGTTCTTCCGGACTGGCCGGGACTCCGCCAGGGATGCTCCCTTTCACCTCTACTTTTCATTTTGGCAATAGATGGATTGATTTTGCACATAAAAAAGGGGATCGCGCAGGAATAATTCCAGGCTCTGAAGATGGGAAACAACATCATCATATCACATGGATTCTTCGTCGACGATGTACTCATCATGGGTATGTTATGTCGACTTGCATGGTTATGTCTTTTTCATATTTTCAAAAGATTCGCAAATGCCACTAGCTTGCATATGAATGTTCATAAATCTATTTTGTATCATGGACAATGTGACATGGATTCTATTGCATATATCAAAAACCTTTTCGGCATCGAGGCAGTGAGGATCCAAAATGGTATGAAATACCTTGGATATTGTATTAAACCTTGTAGTTATAGAATTGTTGATTGGCAATGGCTTGTAGATCATTTTTTCAAAAGGATATCTGGGTGGGAATTTAGGTGCCTGTCTTTGGGGGGTCAGGTCATACTCACCCAAGCAGTCCTTACTCAATTGGGGGTTTAATAGGCACACCTTTTTTATATCCCTACCTCTATTATCAATTGTCTAAATCGCATAATGGTTAATTTCATCTGGGAGGGAGCCATGGCCAAAAACAATACCACCTTATCAAACTATCCAACATCACTTACCCAAAGGAAAAGAGTGGATGGGGAGTCATGGAACTGCGTCATTTTGGGGAGTCGCTATTGATCAAATCCCTTTGGAGGGGTATATTTGGGTCTGGCACTTGGAACAGGGTCATCCGGAACAAATACCTTAAGGACCAAGATTTCTTGTTTTGGTATCACAAAGGCACCATTGGAACCACACAAGGATCAGCGATCTGGCTTAGTTTTCTTAAAATTGCAAAAATCTTTATCCAACATCTTGCATGGAAGATACAATCTGGCAACAGTATCCTTATCGATATTGATCCAATTCTAGGTGTTGGAATTGAATGTAACATTTCTGAGAGACTTATTCATTTCTTAAATGGACGTGGCATATACTTCTGGTTCCAAGTCATTGAACATTGGCAAGGCCCATGCCCCATATGGAAAAGCGCACAAGAGATAGGATTGTTTGGGCAAAATGGAATGGAGTGGAACCGGATCATTGTTGGAATGAAGCAACTCAGTATTTGTCATACGGGAACACGAGATAAAATCATATGGACGGGGAATATGGCATCGAATAATATAATTGTTTCTGACACATACTTAACATTGTGCAAATTGGATGCTAGACAGGGAGAGCATAAAGTTTTATATGTCTTCTGGAAAACCAAAATCCCATATAAAATTATCATATTCACATGGTTGTTCTACCACAACAAAAATATTATTTTGGAGAATTTGCAGAAGAGGCAATGGCATGGACCTGGAGTATGCTCCATATGCAAAAGGGATGTCGAGAACAATAACCATATTTTTCTCCAATGTCCGTATATTGTACAGGAATGGAAAAAACTTTCAACCCTCATTAGATTTCCTTATATTCAACAAGGTTGCATTATGGAATCTCTAAAATGGTGGAGTACTCAGAAATCTTCATGGAGAGTCATCCCACTTTTCCTTTTCTAGGCAATTTGGAATTGGAGAAATAAGTATATTTTCCAGAACTACTTAGAAGAATTCTACATGGTTTTTGAAAGAACCATCACAAATATTTCCACACACTACACACAAACCACATGCTCCAAAATCAAACAACACAAGCAAATCGACATGCAGTTCGAATATCCAATGGGTTTCTTTGATGCGACTGCACAAAGGAACACCTTTGGTTGTGGTTTTTGGATAGCAATTACCACTGCTTTGTCCTACCGGGTTTACTGGAATGGAGGTAACGGCACCAACACCAAGGCGGAAGCCATGGCACTATGGGGCCTCCTTTGGTTCCATAATTTCCTTGGTATTTCTCACATTCATCTATATGGAGATTCCAAGATCATCATAGATCAAGTCATGGGAAAAGCATCCATAAACAACCGCATGTTACTTGGTTGGCTGGGGAGAATTGATCTATCATGGCAACAACACGGTGACTCCACAATATATCATATTGGCAGAAAACAAAAAAAGGAAGTTGATGGACTATCGAAAAAGGGATTTCACGGTAAGATCGACAATATGCACATGGAGGTAACACGGGAACAAAATGTTTTGAAGTTGGTGATTTTCCAATACCAGGGTAACTTCTTTTCTACTCCAACTTTGTTTTTGTAAAATTTTGTATGATGTATTTGCTTATCTACAACTGTTTTCTGACCAAAATAGATAATAAGCATATTGGCACTAAATTGCCTGGACATAAGGTATGGATCCATTATTGGACCCTGTTTTGATAAATATATCCTTACATACTTTGTATTTTTTTATGGAATGTATTAGGCACATGCCCTGAGTATTTTGTATGGTTTATTAGACCTAATTTCTAGTGGGGATGCATGATATGCTCACCTACATGCCATGATTTATGTAATGATGTGGATGTCGATGAACTTTTCCGGTATATTTTTTAACATATAATATAATATAATGTCTTTCCTTTCCGAAAAAAAAAAATTATTTATTCTATGATTGTGCTTTGTTGTTGAGTAATAGGATCTACGAGAATAGTTACATCTTGACTCCTTCAAGCTACAAACTAAGCACTGGAATCTATCAAATATTGTGCTAATACAAAGCATTGAGAGAATTATTGCAGCATTGCAAATGGTGTATTAAAACACTCGGATAAGGAGAGCGAAGGCAAGAATATGTTGTGGGGATTGGTGGGCATTTGCGAAAACCAGTGATATAAGAAGCCAACTCACTCACAAGGCACTGAGATAGAAGCATACAAAAGCCAGGGAAATAAAGAAATCAATCACTGTGCAAATTGGTTTTCCCAGTGGCCCGGGGAAGTGAATTTCGGTTTCCTATTCTGGACAAACAGAACAAAATTTTAAAAATCGGCGATCTGGGCTTTTTGCAGAAGGACCCAAATTTCCTCCCTATAAGAGACTAGGAGTTCAATCAAATTCAAGGGTGAAATTAATGCTATCAGGCAGAAGAATCACAAGAAGGTATTTTGCAAGAATAAAATTCGATGAGAGGGATCTGGTATACAAGTTTGCCACCATCGCTCGTTCAAAAGTTGGCAAAATGGAGCAACGCCAGGATGGAGATCGAAATGCTAGAAGCATAAAAAAAAACGCCAAACGGGTGGACATTTAACTCAATGCACTTTTGTATCGTTCTGGAGACCAATCCATAGACATAGCTCTTGCCATTGCAACAAATCATCCCGGTGATCTTGGTTTAGTTATTGTCGATCGTATTGATGAGGTTCTTGATTTTCTGCTTACTGGAGAAGAGGATCTTGTTAAATTTCTCAAACTTTACTTGGATAAATATATTGCACAAGTGTCCACAAGGGGTAGCTCAAGCGGCAAAGGCGGTGGAAATGAAGTCTTATCTAACTGGAAGTCTTTTGGGTTCAAATCTTGGGCTACCCTTCCCCGTAGAAAGATACATAATAGACATGTAAATCGGAAAGCCCAGCCCCAACTTACAAAAAAATACATTGCACAACTAAATAGAAATGATTTGCATCGTGATAAGGCTCCATGATTTCTTTGTAGTCAACGTTTTCTACATAAGCAAGATATTTAAAGGCAGTTAAATGGTTGATAATTTGTCATTTTCAATCGATGCCCAATAGAACTTATGCTAAGATCCAATGGAACCGCGACACCAGACACCAGAATATGCACGGAGTTATGCCAATACAAGCCCGTGGGAAGTAGTTTTCTCAAACCGCCCATCGAGCACATCAATGGCTATAAGTCATTCTCGCAACACTTCCTCGTACTTCCAGAAACCACCACAAGTGGTCCTGTGGGTAGTATTTGGTTTTCAAAAGTACAACACAGGGACCCACATCGGCATTCATATTTTCAATGAGTTCCAAACACCAAATATTTAAACTTATATGTTGTTTTATGACGAATAATTGGGATGTGTTTTGTAAAATAAAACATTATATGTGCTTTTACATATATAATATTTTATAATTTGTAATTTTCTTATAAAATAAAATTTTAAAAATAAATGGTTTTTATAACTATTTAAAAAAAGGGTTTGTTCAACCAGCCAAAGATTCAGTTCCAAAACTAATTCAGTTTTGATGGTTAGTCAATTAGGTCGGGAGGCGAAATAGAATTCCAAAAATGAAATTTTACTGGGGTTAAGGTCCAATTCTCTATGACTAACATTTTAACTAGAAATTCTCTCTGAAATCATAAAATACATTGTAGTTTGATTCTAGTTTTCGAAATTGCAGCCAAGTTTCTTTTCTTATGTTTTTTTATTTTTCTCTTGAATGTTTTTCCTCTGTGGGCATGAGTGTAATGGAGTTGTTGGCTTATTTTATTTAGCAGATTTATTGATGTTGTTTTCTCAACAAAGAGTACCTGCAAAACTTATTTAAGGAAGCCTTAAAAGGCACTCCACCATGTTATAAATTCATCCATACTTACTCTGCGATGGTTCTTTCTACAAAATTTTAGATCCAAATTCTTGAGTGCCTAATTTAAACTTTGTCTTCTATTTTTCCTCAAATCACTTCTTTAGTCCAAGACCCTGCAACTCTCAAATTTTTCTAGCCATTTTGTTCTAGAAAGTTAGGTTTTTAGAATTAGAATTTTTGGTTGTAAACCCTCATGGTTTGTCTCTCCAACCATTGATTTTAATAATTCCCTTCAATCTTAAGATGTCTCGGGCATTGGTTCACCCACAACCAAGAACTGTCTTCAAGAGTTACAACAGAGGAAATCCCAGAATGGATCATGAAGCCTATGGTGAAGATTATTCCTTTCATTCCTCAGGATGACATTAGCACTCTTAACCTCAATTTTGAACATGGTTCCACTGAAATTGTTATTTTTGCAAAGAAAATTTGTTATCCTTAATCATATATGTGAAATGACTCTTTGTATCATGATCTTCTTGATCAATCTGCTCCACCAAATAGTTCTTCACTCTTTTGATTTCGATGTTGCTGGTTCAAATTGTGATGAGGTACAAGGTAGTCACATTTCACAAGTATATGAGCAGGAAGGTGAAGATTATTTCCATCTTTCTTCTCTGTTTCAAAGTCCTTCGTGTGAAGATGATGTTTCCTCATTCTTGGGTGATATTGAATCTATTAATCTCAGTAATGAATCAAATGAAATCAATTTGTTTAGATCTGTTGATGATGAATGCCCAAGTGCATCAGTTAATCTTTCAATTTCTCATGAAGATTTTAATTTGAAATATTTAGATCTAGAATTTATTTCGATCGAAGAATATGTTCTTATGGAAACTTCCTCTTTATCTCACTATCCCTTATGTCCCACAGTTTGCGATGAATCAACCTACGATGAAGATACTCCATGCTCTTCAAGTTCTTCATCTCATGAGTTAACTTATCCAATGGCACAAGATAGTGAGGATATACATGATATTTAGTATTCTTTCCATACTTCATCATCTCTCATTTTGCATGAAGACAATTCTTAAAATCAACTTGCTCATGAAAATTCCCTGATTCATTCATCCTTCAATTTGTGATCAGAAGAATCCTTCGACTTGAGTAATGTGATTGTCGTAGTTGTAAAATATGATCAAATCAATGACATAGATGGTTTCCATCTGGTCATTAGTGGTCTCATTAAAAGCAGTGAAAGTAACCATCTTTAAACCATGCATGATCTGGTTCAATCTTCAAAATGCAATTTTACAATCCTTGAAAGTTTTGGGACTTGTCAAGATCTCACAACTCTGGTAAGATCCATGAACTGAGTCAGGTCTAGTTTTCCCCGAAAAACTCTTCTTTCTACATGGTTTCGCTCAATGTAAATTCTTTCTTGAAGTATGTTTAGTATTGCGGATATAATTTTTCTAACTTTAAAGATTTAATTTTTGATTGGATTCAAGTTTCTATTTTACTTGATTCATCTCCATGCAAAACTTTTACTCTTAACTCAGGTTTGGAGATTGTATCACTCAAAGAATCATGGAACTGTGAATATCATTATTCTAAATATGATCTTTGGCCAAAAGAGTCATACGTGTCACAATATTTTTCAGAAAATTAGTTCCCGATCCTTTTTGTGAATATTCTGATGCTAGTCTTTTTCTTCGTCGCACTTGAAATCCTCTTGAGCGCTAGTCAATACATGGATTATCTAATGAATCAAATTCTTCTTCACTCATTTTACCCTGAATGGTTTCATGTGTTTGTTATACTAGCATTCCTCTCTACTTCTTTCGATGATTACAATGTTATTGCAATCTGTAACTAGTTACAAGAAACTGGTTTTCTACACTCATCACGCGAGGAAGATGATTCTATTATGTAGATTATTTGTGAAACTATTCAAATTTATTTATCCTTGTTAATTACAAACTAGGAATACGGTGCCTTAATCAACCTATCTGATCATGAGTTTGTCTCTGATGAATGTAATTCAACTTACTATTTTCCCATCAGCACATCCAATGACAATTATTTTACATCCTTTGATTTGTATGGTTTAACATCTCACTATCCAGGTACTTGCAAAGAAATTGAGGCACTTACACACTCGTTGATGGTTATGGAAATTCCTCATTGCCTTGACACGCCTGCCAAATATCATCATATATATTTTCCCTCCCAATAATCTCATCGTAATCCCATGCCTCTAATTGAAAATTCATCTTTTCAAATATTTCAGGGTTTTCAAGAGGATTGTCATGCATTTTACAATCCAATCGTTGAATGGTTGGAGAAAACTTACTGGAAAATATTTTTCGCAAATAGAAAGTTTCGATCTTTCCTCATGCTTTCTAAGGAATTCAGTTTATATAGAGACACATTCTCAAGAAGCTTCTGAGATTTGTTTAATGATGGTTTTCATCGGAATGGTAAGAATGTGAGCTAGTTAATTAAAAGTGACCTTAAAATTTTAGTGCAAGTTATTCAAGTTCTTATCTTTTCTATTGCACATTGACTTATATCAGTTTTGATCAATCATATCTTTGTGTATGCAGGTTAGGAGCAGCTACAGTGGCCACATTGGAAATTCCATTATACGTAACCCTAACCTTCTAGCTAGTTAGGTTAGGAGTAATTCTAACTTCATATTAGTTTTCTTTGCACATGCATCCTACACTCCATTTTTTGTACTCTTTTATTTGCTATATAGTGTTTTTCTTGCATCCTCTTTTCAATTAGCCTCCATATGTTTTGTTCTTTTGATTTTGGATTTCTTGTTGTGTCTTCTCTCTTTCGTGTTTTTTTGAATAAGACTTCACATGATGGATACCACTTTGGCTCGAAAACAATGTGACAAAATAAGAAAGGGGCTTTGTGACACTACAACGTTTGGTTGCCCTTTAGTCCTTCTTCTCAATCTTGGTTACACCTTTTGGTCGATGATGTTTTGACGGAAAATATTATCCTTGCATAAGGAAAGCTTTGAGTTGAACCATGATATATATGTCTATTTTGGAAACCTTATGATTACGACTCTTTATGTTTCAGTGTTTTCAATTTGATACAATCCATTATAAGAGGTAAAGGGGAAAAGTATAACTGAGCATACTTAAATCAGAGGTATTTATATGCTTTTTTGAAGGAACAAACTCTCCTACTCTCAATAATTCAAAATCCCTCTTTTTCCCATGAAATGAATAAGTGCCTATGAATAGTCCTATTTAAATATATAAATAAAGGAAAAATAAGAGAAAGGATTATTGCACAGAGAGGTGAAGCAAGAAACTCCACCCAAGTACTTTCCAGGCTCAGTGGCAACGGAGCAATTTTTGTGTTCATGTAGTGGCTCCATCAGGGTACTATCCAAGCTTATTGGTAGGGGACCAACACTAGAGATGAAAAACTATACTCTGAATATATAAATTTCATGAACTACACTACCCTTTCCTAATTCAAAAAAATGTGATATCATTGATCTTATGTTTATGTTCAACCAAGAAATGAAAAAGGGGACTATGTTTGTTTGTGGGGTAAGTGGGGAAGTCGGGGTAATTTGAACGATGAATAAATACTTCCTAAAGAACTAGCCCTACACAAAGAGTTTACTGAGGCAGAGAAGTTGGAGTTCTACCAGTGTGTTTCCAAGTGTTTTCGCTGCGACAAACACCCTCCAAAAATTTTCTAAACTCAAATTTTGGAGCCTATTGTGGATCTTACGATTGGTTTTTTACATACTCACTTCTTTTCTGGTAATGCTTTGTTAATATTTTGAGCTTCCTTCCTGAATTTCAAGTGTCGAAGTCACCTGCTTACACATACTTAATCCATAATGAATTCATGACTACATTCTTTCACACAAGCTTGAATAGGCCTAGCACAGTCCGTCAAGACATTGTTTTCTCTATGCTTAACCCATGTCGATAGTTAGTGTGCATGTTCATTGAAAGTCTCTCACTTTCAGCTCTGTTCGTACTTCTATTTTGGTGAGTTTTTCAAACTAGGCTTTTACGCACCTTCTCTCTTATAAGTGTCGTTTTCATGTTTTCAACTGACACTTTTGCTTTCTTTCACTATAATTACTGGAATTTTCATGTTAGCTTCACTCTGACATGTGTCACTTTCACCAGCATTCACATATTACAAGTCTTGTTCGCTCTTTCTTTTTATACGACATGTGTCATTTATCACATAAACCAAAGTTTTGGATTGTTTCAAGGGGAAATATTTTTGATAATGAGTTGTTCCTATCATGTAGACATGTTTTTCACTCACTTCCAAAGTTTCAAGCACTATCGCATAAGTGTCGCCACTTTCATCGCAAAGTATATATTTTGTGTCACACTTGGTAGGACTAGTTGCAAAGTTGTTGCATTAAGCAAGGCATGTTATTCATACGTTCTGAGTGTTCCTTATTGTGTCTTCAAGTGATATAAGTGTGTTATCATGCTCGGAGTCTCCCTTTTTCTCATCTTCATCTCATTGATCCAACACTTAGTCCAACTGGGAAAACTCCCCAGCCAAGCCACACAGCCTCATTCTTCACAGCTTGAACTGTGCATTATGTTGTTTCAACCCTTTAGCAGCATCCTTGTCCCTTGGCATTGCGCAATGCGTAGTATTTGCCTTCCAGGAGCACATTACCGAATCACAGTGCTCAAATGCAGCCTTCAACCTCTAAAACTGCACAAATTCTCTCTCCTACCCAGTTAGTACTGCAAATTGTGTAGTCTCAAGGCTCATGCCTCAGCCCTAATCTCCTGAACTACACAATCTCATAATCATCTAACTTCTCTGCCTCCCATAACTGCGTAGTTGAAAAACTCAAGGCTCAAGCCTCCAACCTAAGTCCTTGAGTCCCACAACTGTGTAGTCCCTCTACCCAAGCCTCCAAAACTACGCATTACATAATCTCAAGGCTCAAGCCTCTAGATTGAGTCCTTGAGTCCCTCAATTATGCAATCCCTTAGCTAGTCAATCAACTAGTCACCAATTCCATCCTTAACAGGTGAGTTCATGATATATGTTAGGTTAGGGGTTTTTGAACTAATTTCGACTTGCATTAAATGCTTTTCAGTTGCAGGTACTCTATCTTATCATCATAGGATGATGATGGAGGAAAAGGATAAGGGGACCATGCTAGAAGACACATATGAAGCTTAAGGGATAAGATGATCATCAGGCGAGAAGACAAAGAAACACTAGATTACAACAAGAGATCAAATATTGAGTCTACATGAAGGATCCATCTAATTCACAACCCTTTGGAGGGTGGATATGAAGAACAAAGCATATCTCTCATGAAGATGAAGCATTTCACATCTCTTATTGACGACAGATCAACAACAAAGAGTGGCTTGAAATTGCCATGTCATCATGCAATCCATGTCATCAGTGTCATGTCATGTCACAAGTCATCATGTGCCACATCATTTGTGGATTATGTAAATTCTATATTGGAAAGTGCAATTTAAAGTGGAAGTCCAAGAGTCATTAATGTAATGTGAAAATTCATGTGGGAGTCGAAAGGTCATAGAGAAGTAAAAAAGTCATGAGGGTAACCCAAGAGTCACATGGGAGGTGAATGATCACCCCATTTGTTATATATACACCCTCATCGTACATGCAAAAGAATTTTCACCTTGGCTCCTCTTACCAGGAATTGGAGAGGAAGATAGTTATTTTAGAGGAGCAAGTGACTTCTCTAATGCTCCACTATTGGGGCTAGTGGTGTTCATTGTCTTGATGTCTCTTGGAAAATTTACTTAATCCCGAAGCTCGTTGAGCCGACACACTTTCATGCATATGTCGTGAATAATGTAAGATTGGTCTTTGAATGTTTGTGATGTATAATTTTTTCATCTATACTAAGGAAATTGAACTATTTCGGTGGCTTTGGTACTTAACTTGTTAAAGGTGTGTTGTAATTATTTTAACAATCGTTGCTTCCTTGTGAACTATTTCATTGGTTGATAAACGATTCATTCTTATGTATGTGCATGTGTTCCTTTTCTAGATTAGTACTATTACTTGTCTTTAAAGGGCCCATTTTTCCCTTCCCATTCGATAGAAGGACCTTGACACTTTCCGCAATTGAACATTTCACAAGGCATACTCAATTGCTGATCTAAAAATACCTATGTCTTACTTTCTTGTGATGAACATTGCAGCCAAGGAAAATATACAAGGATATATGGCAATTGGTTTGATACTCCAGATTGGGATCCTACTCCAAATGGTGTGAGTTATAATTGGGACTTCACATTAGGGATATCCCCTTGGTTGACGGATTTCTAGCACTGTTAAAAGGAAGAATTTATTTTCATTCTTGTATGGTTTCATTGCATACAATTAGATCCTGATCAACCCTAAGGATTAGGATAAGTCCATCTTCACATTTCCATGGAGGACCTTTTCTACAAGGTCCTTCGCTTTGGCTTGTGTAATTCACCTACTTACTTCCAAAAGGTAGTGTTGAGTATTTTTATTGATCTTGTTCAAGATATAGTTCAAATGTATATGGATGAATTCACTCCTTATGGGGATGATTTCCAGGAAGCCCTCTCTAACCTATGTAAATTTTTTAGAAAGTGTATTTAAATGTATCTCTCTATAATTCCAGAAAAATGTGATTTTTTTAATGAATGAAGGGTTTTTCCTAGGCCACTTCCTCTTTAAGGAATGGATCCAAGTAGACCCTAACAATATTTCCATTATCAAAAGGTTCCCTATCCCTAAAAAAATGGAAGTTAGGTGTTTCTTAGGACTAGTTGGATATTATAGGATATTTATCAAGGATTTTAGTAAGATGGCCTAACTTTGTTTGGATTAATAACTAAAGATTCAATTTTTTGTTGGACAAACAAGTGTTAAGAATCATTTGAAGAGCTGAAGGAGAAACTGACCATTGAACCAGTTTTGAGGGGCCCAAATTGGGCCTTGCCTTTACACATTCACACAAATGCATTTGACATAGTTGTAGGGGAATCCTTGGTACAAATGGAAGGTAATTTTCATTATGCCATTTATTTTATCAGTATGAATATGTCCAAGGTTGAACTCAACTACAAAGTTACTAAAAAAGAGTTCTTATTTGTTGCACACTCCTTGAACAAGTTTAGACATTACATTATAAGGTACTAAGTCTTTGTGCATATTGATCATGCAACCATCAAGTACTTAATTAAAAAACTTTATGTCAATGCTAGGATCATTAGATGGTTATTGTTATTGCAAAAGTTTGATCTAAGAATTGTTGATAAGCTAGGAAAGGAAAATGTAATTGCATATTTTTTATCTAGACTAACATTGTCTACATAGAACGAAGAGATGATAGATGATCAACTCCCAGATGATCACATCTTCACCATTTCATTATTTTCAGCTTGGTTTGCTAACAAAGAAAACTTGGATGCTGGGAATTTTCCTCCCAATCTATTCTCCAAGGAAAAGAGCAAAATTGTCAAAAAATGTGCCCCTTTCACTTGGATTGGGGGGGAACCTTTTCATATTGGGACTAGATCAAATTTTTAGGAGGTGTGTAAGGGAAGATGAGTTATTTGATATCCTCTCAGCATGCTATGATGGACCCTGTGGGGAGGCATTTTTCTACCAAGAGGACAACCTTCAAAATTCTCCAAGCATGATACTATTGGCCTACCCTACATCAAGATGCTAGGAGATATACAACTCCATGTGATGAGTGCCAAATGATGGGAAAGTATACACCAAAAGATAAAATTCAACTTCAACCTCAAGTGACTCTTAAGCCATTTGAGAAGTGGGGAATGGATTTAATTGGACCAGTTGACCCCCCATCTGTAAAAAAGAAGTACATCATTGTATGCACTGATTATTCGACAAAATGGGCTGAAGTGAAGAAGCCAAATTAACCACAAAGAGAAAGTTGGCATACTTCTTGAGGGAGAACATCTTCTATAAGTTTGATTTCCCAAGGGAGATGGTCACTAACCAAGGGGTTCAATTCTCTAATTGTATTGAAGGGATCATGGAGCAAAATCACATCAGGCATAAAAATTCCACACCCTATCATCCTCAAGAAAATTGGTAGGTGGAGGTGAAAAACAAAGCTTTGGAAAGCATCTTGACTAAGGTTTTCAACAACAGCAAAAAGGATTAGGTAGCCAGTCTTGTGGAGGCCTCCTGGGCCTATAATAGCACATGGAAGACCACCACTGGGTTCACTCCCTTTGACATGGTTTATGGGAAAAAGGCATTTTTGTCCATTGAATTTAAGTACAACACCCTGAAAATGGCAGAACAATTAGACCTAAATGTTACCAATGCTCAGTAGGAAAGGTTGCAATAGCTCAATGACCTTGATGAACTTTGGTTGCAGTCTCTCATGCATATTGATGTGGTCTAATTGAATAGGAATATTTGGCATGACAAACACATCAAGGAAATGACCTTCTAGGGGGGTGATTGGGCCCTATTGTATGACTCCAAATTCAAGGACTTCAAGGAAAACTGATGACAAGATTGCTAGGTCACTCCCTGGTGGAAATGTTTTATGAAAATGGATATGCCCAGATTAGAACAATTCATGAGGAACATATTCCACTTTTAGTCAATGATTATTAGTTGAATCTCTACAACAAAATTTTGTCAAAGGAGGAGTTAACTAGTTTAATAAGAAGATAATTGAATGTGATTGAGAGAAAGCTCCCAATCCATCCATATTTTTATCAGCAAAGAAAAAAAGAGAAAAAAAAAAAGATAAAAAGGTTGGGTGAAAACCTCCATGAGGCACCCGAGGCAAGATCTTGGACTTGAAACCTCCATGAGGAAATCCAAGAATCTGAAGAAAAACATGATGAAAAATAAATAAAAGATACCCAAGTGAAAACCTCCTTTAAGGCACCTATGGTAATCTTGTAGGTCGAAAACCTCCTTTGAGAAAACATATAGTTCTAAAAAAAAAAAAGCGAATAAAAGAAAAAGAAAAAAACAGCAAGAAGAGAAACCCTTACATTATTTTTCTAACATTTCTTTAGGTTTCCATTGAAATTCAATGGAGGTTCTGTTGATGGCCTGAATATCGCTGCCACAACATTGGGGGATAACCACCCGGTCTGGACCTTAGTACAACTCCTTTTCCGTTTGGGATGGTGGCTCCGACTGGAGATAACGGGACCAGTTTCCCGATAATAAAATAAAAGGGATGGATGGGTGATGAATAGTTT
>APFE030906521.1:119520-162227 GCA_000404065.3 Pinus taeda | reverse complement strand
CATGCCTTGGGCGATTTGGCGGTTTGAACGCGGATGAGCGGCTTTTCAAAGGATATTGCCTTAATTACGAATAAATCATATTAAACTGCCATTTATGACTTTTACTTCGAAAACTGCACTTTTTTCCCTTCTCGCAATCGGGCATCGGGGAAATGCTAAGTTATTACATTGGTTTCGTTTGGAATCCGTGATCGCCGATAGCGATATCGCATCGCATCGGGAATAGCTGGCAAGGTCGTTTAGAATGAGGGCATGGTGAGTCGTCGATCGCCGATAGTGATATCGCATCGCATCAGGTGAGGGGAAGCTTATTTTCACTTTAAGTGTTATCGCCGATTGCCGATTGCCGATTGCCGATTTCGCATCGGCAGAAACCAAGATGTCCCTTAAGTTGTGCTTTCTTTGTCATTGCGATATGCGATCTTGCGATCGCTTTATTGCAATGGTAAAGATAAATTGTTTTATGTTGGGGTTTTTTGATTGGTTTTATTAAAAAGGCCTTTTAATAATGTTTTCTTTTAGTCGAGCCTTTTTGAAATAGAACTTTAAATTGATACCAATTTAAAACAAAAATTAAAAGGGACCCATTTCACATTCTATTTTTAGGATAATAATGATATGAAATGGGGGGTTGTTGTATGGCACAACAGGTTCATAGACAAAGAGGAAGCTTCAAAAAAATCACCTTCACAACCTCCAAATTAGCTCATGGATGCACTCCATCCCTCCATTTTTTTCCCCAATATTTCCCCATCATCAAATGGCCTTCCCCGCCTGATTCTACCAAAGTCCTAAATTGATATAGGATTGTCCCTAAGCTACTACAAGATACTCATCAGTATGAAAATAAGAAGTAGTTTGTTTGTTTTCACTCAGAAATAGGGAAGGGGGCCCACAATATCCTTATCATCCATCCATAACACCAACTAACATCCTTCCCACCTTCATTCCCATATTTTTCCATCAAAATCATTTCCTTTTACCCCTTCATTCCCCTCTCTTATAACAACAAATCTCTCTGACACCCATAATTAGCTTCCCTATGAATTATCAAAAAAAATCGAAGCAATAATTTGAGGAACGAGAGGTCCTAGTAGGGTCTATGTGAATGCTGTAGGAAGAAACATAGTCTTGTAGTAGTCTACACATACCCTACAAGACCACAGTCAAGGCACCATATCCAAAAAATTCAATCGCCATGGAGAATTAAAAGGTTATAGCCCTAATCATCAATAGTTATAGGATCCTCTACAAGTTGTTATAGGATCCATGTTCAATAGAGTGCAGCAGTATTCAATCCACAATGGCATCTGCTTTCTTAAGGACCTGCATCATCAAACCTCATTCAACAAAGGATACTCAAAAAAAATATTTTCAAGAAAATGCATGGAGTAATGAAGACAATGAAATTACATCTTAAAAGAAATTCATAGAAGCCTCACCCATGTTAAGTAATCCCATGCAAGCATTAAGTAATCAACACATTAGCAAGCATCACCAGGTAGCCATAGACAAAATCAAAAAAAAGTAATAACTATAAGGGGTGGGCCAACATCATATACTTTTTTTGTGAAGGTGGTAGGTGGGGTAAAGCTCATACAGCGCATTAAGCCAACCACCCATCTACCTATAGCATAAAATTTTGGTCAAGCTTCAATTAGCATAAAAGTTACATTATAAAAAAGGAAAGGAGGCCCATTATCATTGTTGGGAGTGGAGATACATATACTAGAGACAATATATACCACTAAAAAGGAGGTTATAGGACCAAAATATAATTGTTACAAGATTGAGATAACCTGCTACAGGATTAAAATTGTGTGCTACATTATCATTCTTAGGTATTACAGGAAAGTCTAGACAGGTGCAAAAAGAGACCTATTTTGAGAAATATTGTCCAAAAAACCCTATATTTAAAGAGGAGCCTCCAAGTTAAGGGTAAGTACCTATTTTTCCTCACCACCTATGGACAAGAAGCTTGCACAATTGTTCAATCTTATCATAGTATATTCTATAGCAAATCTCAGAGAATGAAAAGAAATTGAAGTTTTCATATTTCTTGTAAATTGAGCATGACAGAAAGGAAATGGACTTATTTTTTAGTTGAGCATGCAATTTTTCCTTCCCCTAACCAGCAAAAGTGAACTACTCCCTTTTAATCGTGTTCTGAAACCCTAAATTGCTCAGAAAACCTCTAAACCTGGTAATTGATAAAAGAATTGCCTTGTAAAACTTTGGAAAATTATAGTGAAAGTCATGGGGGGTGGTTTTGATAAAAGATAGCCCAAAAACTCATTAAGGATTCACTGACACGCTCTTATCAAAGATATATTTTCAAATCACCAATGATTTGTATTCTTTGAGAAGTTCAAGGGGTTTGATGATGAGATTACTCATGAGTTTGTTGTAGGTCTCTAGCTTTAAGGAAAAGATAGTGCTACTACCATTGTAAGGGGTCTCATCATCCATCTGAATGAAGAAAATATTAGCATACTAGCCACATTTCCCTTAGGAGTAAGATGGATCAAGGAAGAGATAAGAGAGGCTATCACAACTAATTAAAACTTTTTCCTCCCTAAGGAATAGAAAATTGAAGACAAAAATGGGGTTAGGAGAGAGAGTTTACCCTATCCCTAGAATGAGGTATCCTACCACATTCTAAAATACATATCATATGAGGGGAGACTCAGTGTTATCTAAGCCTATCAGTTTAGGTTTCTCTATCAGTTAGGTTTGTTAAATTTTCTTAGGGCTATATTGTTCCTTGCTTTAGATAATTGCATTTCTTAATTTACACATTAAATTCACCCCATAGCATCATATCATTATTCAGATTCACAACATTATTCAAAAACATATTCAATTATATAGAAATAAAACCATCATCATCAATGTAGTGGAACATAAAGGAACAATAGAAGAAAAACATTCACACATAAAGACACGAGGATTGGTCGGAGACTAGGGAAAAACCAACTATGGGGAAAACCCTTTCAAATTATCATTCTTATTATATTGTCATTGAATTATTTAGAAAAAGAGATTACAATGATTCATATCTTCAACCATAATCCTATTCAGCAAAATCAACTAAAAAATATCCATGAGATGAACCCAACAAATTAGTAAAACAAGATCCAGAAGATGTTTCCAGCAAAACTATTGATCAGATATCACTTCACCAGATAGTAGTCAACTTCAATCATATGTGGTCAACTGCAGCAATTGACAAAAAAAAATCCCTACTTTCCAACTGCAGGGAAGACGTGATGTGTGTGTGGCTGAAAGGATTCCTCTACATGGATGAGCCAGCCTGTGTGTGGCTAAACTTAAGATTTATCTGTGAAAAACTTGTGGTTGAGACTCAAAACCATAAAACATAAATGTGAGCTTTGGAACCTATAATTTCACCTTCATACGGACCAATTTTGTAGAAATATGGTGATAGAATTGCAACCGCTCAAGAAATTTAATCTAGAATCAAGAGACACAATTTTATTCTACTAATATGGGGAATTTAATTCTATTCTACTGATATGGGGAATTTAATTCTACTCTACTGATCTACTGTACATTTTTAAACATGCAATATGAAAAACCACACATGCATGGTATTTTTTCTAGGGGAACCCAACTGGAAAAAACCCCTCAAACCGCTTTGCATTAATCAGATGAATAGAGATGTATTACAATTTATTTCCCACTCTGAGCACAACCTTCAAGTGAATAACCTTTGTATCTACTAAATGAGAAGCTCTGAACTATACTTAGTCAACTTATGCCTCTACATGAGCCCCTATTTCCTTGTACAAATCCTAAGGAATTAGCCCTTATTTGTTAGGAATTTTCTTCCAATTGATTGAGTAATTCCCAAGGATTCATCATCTCACTGCGTGCAACACCTGTACACTCAAACTAGTTAACAACTTCTTGTTACACTACCTTGGAATCTCCACCACAACTAAGGAACTCAAATTCCTTGCATGCACTATCTATTTTTATTTGATTGATTAGTTAACTAGATTATCATTATGTTATATTATTGTCCCACTGCACAACTGATCTTCCACTAGTTCCATTAATTGTTAGAACTAGTTTAACTGAACACAACTGGATATAACTGAATTGGATTACTAAAATTTAGCAATCACACATTCTTAACTAAACTCCAAGCCCTCTAACTTGAATTTACTTAGCTAACTGAGTGACAAGAGTCATGTCACACAAGTTAACTACCTCCAAGTTGTCTGATGATGTGGAAATTCGAATTTGCTCAATTTGACCAAAGCAAATCAAATTGAGACTTTCTTACTACACTTCTCAACACTCCCTCTTATAAAGAAAGGGATTATCAACCACCCCTATCATGTACCTGTGGAATTTGAGCTTCCATCTTGACAAATACTTTTTCAAGATGTCATCATCTTTTTCCTTTGTCCAAATGTATTGCAGAAATATTATCTGCCTCTGCACACAGTGCCATAAATGATAATACCACATATCTCTATGCTTGGATCAATTGTAAAATATCGGATTCTTAGAGAGATTGATGCAACTCTGATTATGATAATAGATCACAGTTGGATCCATCATCTGACCAAATAGTACTACAAGTATATTTCTTATCCAAATCGCCTCACATGTTGCTTCAATTGCAGCCATGTATTCAGCTTATGTAGAGTTGAGTGCCACAGATCTTTGTTTCCTACTACACCAAAAAATTGTTGCAGAACCAACACTAAAAATTCCACCTAATGTACTATTTCATTCATATGGACTCCCTGCCCAATCTACATCTATGAAGTCACACATCTTCACTCCCTTTGTCTTTTTGTACCATAATCCATATTGGATACCACCTCTTAGGTACTGCAATAAATGCTTTGCTCCCTTCCAATAAAATTTGGTCGGCCTATTAACCATATCTTGGATCGGTTGGTTGACTGCATAGTACATATCTAGTCGTGTGTTCATAGGATACATCAGTGAAATCACTAGCTACTGGTAAATGGTAGCATGAATATCTTCACCTGAAGTGGCATTCTCCTTCCTCCAGTTGGTCGTTGGATGATTCTCCATGGGATTAAAACTCTCCACGTGAAATATCTACAGTATCTCGGTGGCATACTTTCCTTGAGACATAAATAATTCTCCATCGCCTTGCCATACTTCCAGTCTAAGGAAGTAGTGCATGAGACCCATGTCCTTCATCTCAAATTCCCTTACAAGATCTTCCTTGCAAGAGTTAATCAGTTGCTCATCACCTATCATTATTAAATCATCAACATAAAAAAAATTATAAGCAATTACCTTCTACCAAAAGATGATTGAGGTTTTTATCTTTTTCACTTTTGGTGAATCCAAAACCAGTGAAATATTTTTTGATCATGGTGTACCAAGCTCGGCGTGCCTATTTGAGACAGTATCATTCTCACTTAAATCTGCACACATGAGACTCTACATCAAATGTCTCAAAACATTTTTCTTTTGTTGTAGTATTTTTGGAGCACAAGTGTACCAAAAAACACCTCCTTAGCAGTGGAGTGTTACCTACAAAGGATCACAGTCAAACTTTGTGTTGTTAGTGGACAGACTTAAATAAACACAAATTGTAAATAATGGATACAATGCATACAAAAAACATAAACTTAAACAAAGAGGAGCATGAACATAACAATGTTGAAATGGAGAAAACACACCAATAATATATGAAAAATCTCCCTTTATTAATTGTTGGTGGTAGAGATTGAATACAATCAAAATACTAGAGCACTTGAAGGGAATTCCTTGAGCTAGGGAGGTCAATAATCCTCAGCAAGGATGTTTCTTTTCCTTAATCTCTTTGCAATTTTCTCCTCTCTCTCAAAGAAGTGTGAAGACTCTGCAAAGGGTGGATTTTTCTTCACTCACTAAGATGTTGGGTTGCTTAGAAGAAATTTGGTAAACAATGCTAGTGCTCTTCACTTCCTTGGTTCAACAATGCAATGGCGGTTTTCTTACAAGAAATTTTGTTAGCATAACAATGTCTCTTCTTTTGGCTCTTCCATGGCCTATTTATATAGATTTTTTTGAATCCCTCTTCCCTCTCTTGGTACAAGTATGATAAATACACATAAGTAGGACAAGATGATTCCTTTGAGGGCTGCACTTCTCCAAGGCAACTCGAATTCGGGTGTACTAGGCCAACCTGATATCAATAAATCGGCTCCAAGTGTGTGGAGTGGTCTCAAACTGCTCAGTCACCTTTTCTACAACCACGAGACTTTTTTAATGATATGTCGCGCACGCGCATTTATCAAATAAATATATGCATGACCTTAATTGATTTCCTTTATAAACTTTGGACCTTAGGAGAATCTTTGATGTTTTAATGTCTGTAATTATTAGAATGGAAAATTACCCACCTATGCATTCTGCTAGACACTTTTAATGTTTTATGGATTGTACTAGTAGGTGTGCGATTTTCTGGTGTTAACAGTTGCCCCCGGATGTATGAGGTTAGGAGCAAGCGTATAGCAAAAATACATCATATTTTCACTTTCTTTGGAGATTTTAATTATCCTTTTGAGAGAGAGGATAGCTTGTTTCGGAGATGAGTAGAGAAAAATCCTTAAATGAGTATAACTGATGCACATTCTCTAGAGGAAAAAATTCAATAATGGTGTGTTCTATATGAGGCGGGTTTGTCCCATGCTCATTATCATGGCTAATCGGAATTGATTAAAATTGTACAACAACTGATTTGTGTCCAATCAATTTTTTTATTGCTGACCTGTTGATAGCTGATGATGATTATTGTTGATGCCCTCAGGGGCACTTTATGGTTAAATAGGCAAAATATTATTTTCCTAGGCATATCTTGGTGAAGCAATTTGGATGGGTGTTATGGTATGCATAGATATTTGGTGGTTGGTACCTCCCCCCACCTCATAACATAAGCACTGCTGAATGAGATGCTTAGTGAAGCGGGGGTCTTTGACTATGTGAACGGGCTGCAATAGTAACTAGGTACGACACCAACGCGACATGAAATTTTTGAGTTGATGTCTAATTTCAAGGGAACCGATGACATCGTTGGGCAATAATGGTTCCCACTATGCCACCCAAGGATATCCCTATTAAGGGAGGGAGTATCCAAGGTACTACCTCTTTCCTAGAATACATTTGCTGAAGTCGACACGAAAGGGGTGTCATCTGCCCAACGTGGGGAGTCGAGAAGTAGATATGAACATATTGTGATAACTTGGGTCAGATATTCATGATAGTGAGGGCTATCAATATTAGAGGATACAGGTAGATATTCTGAGGTCAGAGCTTGAGATGCAAATGGCGGTAGTAAAAACATGCTTTGTGATGATCCTAGATTCAGTAGGATTTTCCAGGATGGGCATAAGTGATTTTTAGCAGACATGAAATATGGGGGTGGTTTTTTGATGAGTTGTGACCAAATATGATCATATACTGAAGGTAAGAGAGGGCCCTAGACTGTAAAAATCAAATATGGATGGGAGATTTTTTATTTTTTTTTTAAAGAATATTTGTACAGTTTCCAAAAGAATAGGGTTTGGTTTGGATGTATAGCCACGGAAATGAGTGCCCCATGATGATAGTATCCTGGAAGAAGGTGTAGTGTATCTCCTGAGGTTGGGGGGCCCATTGGTTAGTCTTTGTGTTGCGTGGGTGGGTAAGGTGGTGCAAATGGCTATGTGATGCAAATGAACGATAGGCCAAATGTATGACACAGAGGTGCATCCTATAGTATTTGTATGGGGGGGGTGGGAGAATGGGGTGAATGTGTAAATGAATGTAGCGTAATGAGTCCAAACATTCAAATATGTATGTGAGATTGGTCCCCAACTGAAGTGAGTGGTCATGGATCTTTTGTACGAAGAAGGATCGACAATGATGAAGGGAGCCATGGGGGGGGTTCTATAAATCAACATGAATGCTTATCATGTACAAGTGTGAGGTGGTGATAAACATGGTCGAGACGTTGGACCTTATGGCGAATTTTGGAGAAATGATGTCAGGATATGCAAAGCTTTATAGGGGGAAGCCCGTCGTGCTGAATGGAGAATGATACTTGCTCTTTTTCGCTTCTTGAGGCGCTGGTTGAAACTGACCATGTGTGATATCCCTGCAATCAACACAACCAAAACCCGAAGTGAAAGCATCATTCAATAAATAACTATGTAATGAATGTTATGGAATTAGATAATTGGAGAAGTACTTGACATGTGCGGTAGGTCGAAAAAATCATTTTTGGTGTTTTCGAGAATGGAGGGTTCCATGATGAAGATGTTGTGGGATTGATCATCGTGTCTCTTTTGGTTTTGTCAATGGAGATCCCAGGCTTCTGCAATGTTCCCCCACAAATGGAAAACAACATGATAGATAGGGTTGTGGGGCCCAAATATCAATCATTTGCATTATTGAGTAGTGGAGGTCAGAGAGATTTCCTGGAGCATTTATTGTCGTTGCGATCAGCCTATATAACTGAGATTCGCGTTGTTAGAGACAGGTAGGAGCCTGAGCCCATACCTATGTAATTTTTAGTCCAGTAGATTAGGTAAGCCGTAGAGGGGTCCCCTATATTGATTTGTAAGTCCATTTTTTAAGACAGCGCGGGCGACTCTGCTTGAGCCACACGGTCTTTGCGCACAACTGGGTTCATGCGCGAAGACCTCGCATATAATGAATACTCATAAATGCATTCCACATGTCTAAGTTAATACATTAAATGACGAGACTTTTTCAGGGTTTGTCACATCTTTTCAAATCGAATGGGCACTAGGTGTGCACCTATATGGGGTACAAGCATGCACATTGTGCATTGTTCTAGAGAACAGGCGTGCACACCATGCACCTGTTTAGGAAATAGGCACGCGGTGGGGGAAAAATGGGTTGTTTCCCCCTTTCTAGTTTTTTGAGGACTTTAGGGGTTCTCCTTCCTGATTTGTGGCATCCTTTATGGCAGGATGATCTGGAGAAAGCAAGACTAGACTCCTCCTAGGAATGTTGTGAAGCAAGATGCTGGTTGAGGCAGCAGCTCCTGTACTGGGGGTTACTGAAGTTTCTTCACAACCCATTTATGACGTCGCAAGACAAGTTCCTGAGATATTTGGTCAATTTCTAGGATGTGGATCACCAGTTGCTGGTCATCCGTCATACAGACCTCACGATCCTAGCGGACGTTGACGTCTACTTTGTGACCGGTTTGATGCCATGAGGGGAGGTGCTTCCTTATCCCCTTCTAGGAGGTGATGCTACCATGAGGGTTTGGGTTGAGCATCATTGCGGTCTAGACCCTATCTCAAATGGTTTTGTGAGGATCCCAGCAGTGGAGGATCTAGTTGAGCGAGAAGCATTGGCTATGATTATTAAATTGGTGGGGTCGGCGTCCCCCAACCAGTGCTTGGGGTCGCATATCTCTTTTTTGCGGTGACTTCAAGTGGGGACATTTTTTTACTAGGCCCGACTAGTGTGACAGGGGATAGTGTCGCAACTTACCCAGGTTCAGTGCTTAACACTGAAGAGTTTTGGTTACATGAGTGTGCTATGTAGCCTACTCTATGAGAGGGTGGTGATGCTTCACCCTATACTTGCAATACCGGTTGGGCCGCCTTGGGTCCTCGCATGCACCGTTGGGGACTAGTGATGCCTCACGAGGGTGGAGGAGAGGTGAGTTGGTATTGGACCAACGTGGTATGGAATTGGTTCAAGTTGAACCCCCAGCTGATTTTGGATTATCCGTACCATGGGGTTGACTTCTGAGGAGATATCGAGATGGGACTCCCGCCAGGTGTTGCCTAGGGTTGATCGGGTATATGATTGTTATTTCTGCATTTGTATACATGTGTTTTTTCATGTATTTATGATTTACAATGATACTGACCCTATGATTTGTTTGCTTGCAGATGCAAGACCGCGAGGGTATCCCTTGGCCTTCCTGGTTGGTCATGACCCGAGACACATGGGATTTGAAGGGATGCACCTATTCCTGAGATACCTCGGGTAACGAGGCCTCTGGTTTCTCCTCCAGAGAAATCGAGACAGCGACGTCGGATGGAGATTGGTGGGCCCTTCAGAGAGGGGGTTGTGGTTACAGATCATCTGGTCGTGCAAGCTGAGGAGGCTGAGACACGATGAGATGTTGTAAAGGAGGAGTTACAATGGTATCGTGACTCCTGGAGATGAGTGGAGAGCTTGATTGGAGGTGTTCCCCTTGAGGGATGGGCTCACTTTCAACAGCCTATAGTTGAGACGATGATCTCCCAGGAACGGGAGAATCGGATGATTTTGTACCATATTTCTATGGCGACGACTACAACTAGTCCCATTTTGGCTCCTGATGCACAGATGGTGCCACCAGGGCCTTAGGGAGGCTGGTTATGTATTTTTGTTTGGTTGAGATGATGTATGTTCTAGGGAAAGTACCCATTGATGTGGATGCTTCCCTGTACTTTTGATGACTTATCATTCTTGGTCTTGTGCCAATGATTTTTTGTACTTATATATATTTTTTGATGTATATACGAGGCATTTTTTGGAGGCTCTCATGGTGTGATATGTGCATCCATACTTGTTGGTGTATTTTTTCATTTATGTTTATAGATGTATCTTGTGTTTGATGTTTTTACATATCTTGATGGTTATATATGTGTGATGCATGCCAGTCTAGGATTTCATTAGCAATGCGATCAACTACATGATTTTGATCTCTACGTATATGTGTAAATATGATTTGATCAAAATGTCTAGCTAACCTTTGTACATGCAGATTCTTGCGAAAAAGGCATGAATCATAGACTTGGAATGTCCTATTCAACTGTGACACGATAAGTTGGGAATCAAGAAATACATCTAGGTGACATATGCCTAGGTGGTGGGCATTGGCCAAGAGGCTGACGACATCATATTCTACTTGATTATTGGTGGCTGACCTGATACATGTCCCATTGAAGAGACAAGGTGCTCAGTCAGGAGAGTATATGGCCCATGCTGTGGCAATGATATTTTGCGACCATCAAGATGTTTCATTAGCAAACTTGTGGTGATAAGATGGTGGAAGATGTAGCAAATATTGTAGATTCACAAACCAATGCAATTTGTTAAATCTAGAGACAAGAATCTACTTCTACTTTTTACAGCAAAAGCCCATAAACATCTAGCAAACAATAAACAATACAGGGAGAGAATCAAAGGCACATAACACAATAAATATCCGAGGAAAGCCACATCTCAAAACTGCACTATCTGTTTTGTATTAATCCAGAAAATCAAGATGAAATTACAATGCTTGTTCTCTCTAAAACAATCCCAGCACTCAACAAATTCAATATCCAACTCATAAGAAATCTCAAGGCCAATGCTTAGCCTCTTCACAAGCTCTCTAAGTCTCTATTCCAATGTGTAATTCCTATGGAGAATATCTTGTATTTAAAGGGATATAACGCCTCTAAAAACTACGCAATCCCTTCAGGATCAATTCTTGAGTGCATGCACTGTCATTGCAACTCAGAAAAATCTAAAACGAATAGTACATTGTCCCTGCACTCTAGTTTCAACTTGGTATTTCTTTGATTCAACATGCATGAGTTTCTAATGAGTAAATATTCAGTTAACTAGAGTAGCACTGGTGGATTTCATTAGTGACACCACTGGTTGTTAACTCACTATTAGTTCTCTCAATCAGTTTGAGAAGTAATTTAACTGAACTGACTCATGAAATTGAGTCTTCTATTTTAAAACTCACAATTAACTCATACTGGACTCCTACAAAGTAGGGAGAACATACACATGATGACAGAAAGACTTCCAACCCAAATTTCCTACGTTAAGTAAGTTTAATGAACTTAATTAACTATTTTTAAGTTGTTATGAGAATAGAATTCGAATTTAATTCACAGTTTAATTTAAGGACAAATTAAACTAGACTCTCTTGTTTCCACTTCTCAACACTCCCTCTCAACAAGAAAGGGATTATCAACTACCCTGATCCTATCTCTGTGAAACTCGAATTTACATCTTGACAATGCCTTTATCAAGATTTTAGCATCTTGCTCCTTCGTGGGAATGTAATCTAACAACATGATCCACCTTAATACACAATCTCTGAGATGATGATACCAAATATCAATATTATTGGAATGATCATGAAAAATTGTATTTTTAGAGACTTTGATGCAACTCTAATTATCATAGTAAATCACTGTCGGATGCATATGCTGACCAAACAAACCAACCAGGATCTTCCTCATCCAGATAGCCTCACATGCTGCCTGACTTGCAGCCATGTACACTGCCTCTACCAAACTGAGTGCAATCAATATTTATTTCCTGTTGTACCAAGAAATGGTCGTTGAACCAATACTGAAGATCTCTCCTGATATGCTCTTCCTGTTAGATGGACTCCCTACCCAATCTTCATCGGTGAAGCCTTGAAGCTTCACTCCCTCTGTCCATTTGTACCATAACCCAAACTGAGTAGTGCCTCTGAGGTATCTCAATACATGCTTTGTTGCCTTCCAATACATCTTGGTAGGCCTAACCATTGCTTCACCAAGTTGGTTAAATGCATAGCACATATCTGGTTGTGTGTTCACCAAGTACATGAGTGAACCCACAAGCCGCCTATAAATAGTAGCTTCCACTACTTCCCCTAAAGTATCATCCTCCTTCCTCCAATTACCAACTAGAGGAGTCTCCATGGGTTTACTGCTCTCCATGCAGAATATCTTAAGTATCGCATTGGCATACTTTCCCTGATATACAAACAACTACCCATCTCCCTACCATACCTCCATGCAAAAAAAGTAATGCATGAGCCCCATGTCCTTCATCTCAAACTCTCTTGCAAGGTCCTCATTGCAATATTTGATGAGTTTCTCATCACCTGTCAGTATAAGATCATCTACATAAAGTACAATGATCAATATCTTACCTTCCACCACTACATGATATAGGTTCACATCCACTTCACTCTTTGTGAAGCCCAACCCAATGAAGTAGATATCTATCCTGGTGTACCAAGCACGGGGTGTTTGCTTCGGCCCATACAACGCTCTCTTGAGTCAGCACACATGCGACTCATGGTCCAAGGTTTCAAAACCCTCGAGCTACTCTATGTACACCTCTTCCTTAATCATTCCATTGAGGAAGGCAATCTTCACATCCATCTGATGGATCTTCCAACCCATGTGTGTTGATAGTGCCAAAATAGATCCGATTGATGAGTAAATTACAATAGGAGAAAAGGTCTCATCATAGTCAATCCCCTCTATCTGTGAAAATCCATGGGCCACAAATATGGCCTTATTCTTATCCACATTACCATTTTCAGCTTGCTTTATCTTGTAAAGCCAACGGGAGCTCACAACTGGCTTGTCCTCCGGTCTCAGGACCACATCTCAAACACTGTTTTGAACTATGGAGTCATACTCCTCCACCATTGCATCAACCCAAAACGGATGTTGCACTACTTCCTAAAAGGAAGATGGCTCTATCATAACACATGCAGCTATAATTTCCATGTATCCAGTGTATCTCTTTGGTGACCTCCTCTGTCTGCGTTGAGAAGAGAGTGCTCCCACGTTCTCGTGTGCATCATCCAACAATTTGACAGCCTCTCCAGTGTGCTTTCTTCCCTCTCTGGAAGACTCTTCCTCAATGGATGTCTCCACTCTCTAAACCTCTACGTGTGGCTGCTCGACATCAATCTGAGGCCCCTCAACCTTAGGAGCTAAAATCTTCTCATCCATATGTAGCTCAATCTCCCTCTCAAGGGTTACTCGCATGGCCTTTTGCTCATCGAATCTTATATCCTTGCGAACCACTGTCATCCGATTGGTTGGCATCTACACCTGATAATTGTGGGGTGTATCAGTGTACCCCACAAATATCCCCAACTCTCTTGTTGGCTCAAGCTTCTTCCATGGATCTTTGGTCATATGGAAATAAAATGATGACCCAAAAATCCTAAAGTGACCAACATCTGGCATCTTACTAGAATAAGCCCCCTCTAGTGTCTTCATCTCAAGTATCTGATGTGGGCTATGGTTATAAACATAAACCATTGTGTTTGCATGCCTCAACCCACAAGTGTAGTGGTAGGCCCTAATCATGCAACATCGCCCTTGCTGCCCCTACTATGCTCCTATTCTTCCTCTCGACAACCCCATTCTGTTGAGGGTTATCGGGTGCCATCAACTCTCGTTTAATCCCTTCTATTACACAGAAGTTCTTAAACTCATTGGAGGCATACTCACCACCATTATCACTTCGTAGAGGTTTAACCTTTTTTCCAAAATCTTTCTCTACCAATGCTTTGAACTCACAAAACTTTGTGAAAGTTTGATCCTTTTTTTGCATAAAAAATACCCACCATTTACAAGAATAGTCATCAAAAAATATAACATAATACCTATGTCTAGTTGTGGATTCTATAGAGAATGGTCCACACACATCTGAATGGACTCTCTCTCGAATAGACTCTAATCGATTGTCTCTATCTCCAAAGAAAGACTTGATATATTTTCCCAAAGTACATCCCTTATATGTATCAACTTGCTCAATCGTACCTTTGGGAAGACCGATAGAGATTTGATGCAATATCTTCAAAGCCCCATGATGCAAGTGGCCCAATCACCTGTGCCACAACTCACCGACATCTCAACTCAACATCTTTTCCACTTTTGAACTCAAAGCAGCACAATCCTCTACCTCTATCTTATAGAGATTCTGAACTCGAGTCCATATCTTCTTTACTTGACTTGTGGTTATGTGTCGAAGGAACACCTTTCCTTTTGAAAACATCACATCATAGACTCTATCCTAAAGCATGGCAATGGATACCAAGTTCTTTGTCAATTCGAGTACATGCATAACATTCTTCAATATGAGTGGAGCTGCATGCTCCCTTTGAAAAGTAATAGTGCCCACACCAGTAACACTATACTTACCATCATGACCAATCTCGATATGCATCTTGACATCTTTCTCCTCTAGTTCATTGAATAAATCTTTGTCGCCAGTCATGTGGAAAGAAGCTCCACTATCTAAGTACCAAACACTTCCCATAATTAAAGACACCATGCATGAAATGAGGGAAAATTCCAATTCGAATTGGGAGGCCAAATCCTCACCGACCGCTCCTCCCAAGGACTTCTCCTTGGACTTCTTCAATGGACAATTTGTAGCAAAGTGTCCCATCTTGTGATAATGAAAGCATTTAAATTTTTTCATGTCCTTCTTCTTACCTCCATGATAAGAATTTGATTTGGAATGGGAAAGTTTACCTTTCCCCTTCCTTCCCTTAATCTCTAAGGCACAATTCTCTTCATCATCAGTATTTGATGAAGAGCCATCCCTGGTGTTCCTCCTGATCTCATCATCCATCAAATCCAACCATAGTCATTCCCAATATGGCAGCTTCTCTCGACCATTGACAAAGTCCTGATAACTATGCCAACTCCTTGGGAGTCTAAGAAGAGAAAGGCTCACCATATCCTCCTCAGCAAACGTGATTCCAACACTTCCAAGTTCATCCCGACATTGAGTGAACTTGGTCAAGTACTTTGGAATTGTCTCACCTTTCTCCATATTTATTTTATAAATTTTATCCTTCAGTTCCAACTTCCTTTGATCACTGATATTTTGATACGAGTCTGTCAATGTTTTCCACATAGCATGCAGGGTTTCCTTTCCATGGAGACACAAGACAATATGATCTCAAACTCCCTCAAGGATTATCTGCCTTTCCTTCACCACACACTTATTCCACTCGTCCAAGTTTTGTGCATCAGCAGTTGTTAGCTTAGGAATTATTTTTTCAACAAATTGCTTCAAGCCATTTTCCTCTAGCACAACCTCCATCTTGTCCCTCTAGGATATGAAATTTGAGCTTCCTTCCAAGGTATACTCAACCCTCAACCCATGGAACGCCATCTTATGATCTTGAAGTATGTATTGCAAATTTGACTTTCACCTATAACCCAAAAACTCAAAACTTCGAAAGCACCTCAAGTATATTGTTCTTAGCTCCAATACCATGTAGAAAATCCTGTAGATTCACAATCTAATGCAATTTTCTAAAGTAAGAGACAATAATCTACTTCTGCTCTTTACAACAGAAGCCCATAAACATTGAGCAAACAATAAACAATAGAGGAAGAGAATCAAAGGCACATAACACAATCAATATCTGGGAAAAGCCACAGCTCAAAACCCCACTATCTGTTTTGTATTAATTCAGAAAATCAAGATGAAATTACAATGCTTGTTCTCTCTAGAACAATCCTAGCACTCAGCAAATTCAATCTCCAACTCATAAGAAAGTTAAAGGCCAAAGCTTAGCTTCTTCACAAGCTCTCCAAGTCTCTATTCCGATGCATAATTCCTATGGAGAATATATTGTATTTAAAGGGAAATAAGGCCTCTATAAATTATGTAATCCCTTAAGGATTAGTTCCTGAATGCATGCATTGTTGATGCAACTCAGAAAATTATAAAACAAATGGTACATTGCCCCTTTACTCTAGTCTCAACTGGGTCTTTCTCTTGTTTGACATGCATGAGTTTTTGATGAGTAAATATTTAGTTAAATAGAGTAGCACTAGTGGAGTTCATTAGTGACACTACTAACTATTAACTCACTATTAGTTCTCTCAATCAATTTGAGAACTAATTTAATTGAACTGACTCATGAAATTGAGTCTTCTATTTTACAACTCACAATTAACTCATATGGGACTCCTACAAAGTAGGGAGAACATACACATGACAGAAAAAATACTTCCAAGTCAAATTTCCTAAGTTAAGTAAGTTTAATAAACTTAATTAACTATTTTTAAGTTGTTATGAGAATAGAATTTGAATTTAATTCACAGTTTAATTCAAGGAAAAATTAAACTAGATTCTCTTGTTGCCATTTCTCAACAGAAGATCCATTTGTTTACATAAGAGGAGATAGCGACTTTTAGAAAAAATCTATGATGAGGTGATCATCATAAACAATAAGTCATTGTACATACATGCTTACTTTAACATTTTATGAGTGAATTTTTTTGAGGTAGAGACCATTGACGAGGTTTTTTAGGCAAGTCCCGACGGGCTCTGATAGTGTGTTTTCCCCCTTTCAGAGGCAATGTTTGATTATGTATGGGCCCTTCCAAAGGGTTTCAAACTTCTCGGGTCCTATTGCTTCGTAGGCAACATCATAGTGGAGGACTAACTCTCCCTTGGTGAATTTCCGAGGGGTGATATTGCGGTTGAATGAGGCTTTGACTCTTTTCTTATGGGCTTCGTTGTGTTGAAGGGATTCTCGCCAACGAGATATAGCTGGACTAATATTTGTTCCAGTGGTTTGGTGTCTTCTAGAAGCTTTATGGCTGAGTATAGCATGGGGATTTCACACTCGATAAGAAGTATGGCTTCTATACCATATACAAGTCAGAAGGGTGTGAATCCTTTGGATGCTTTTACGGCGGTGCAGTATTCCTAGAGGGTTGAGAACACCATGTGGTGCCAGTTAGTTTTGTAATTGTTTACCATATGTTGTAACATGGTTTTGAGGACTTTGTTGACAACTTCTACTTTCACGTTAGATTGGAGGTAGTATGGAGATACAAACTCGTGGGAGAAACCAAGGAGTTGCAATAGCTCTTCAAAACATTTTGCTTTCGAAATGTTCACTGTAATCTGACACCAACTCTTTGGGAACACTGAACCACGTTATGACATGGTTAAATAAAAACAGTAAGGTGGTTTCAGCAGTGTTATTATATTTGGGCATTACTTCTTACCATTTGGTAAAATATTCTACGGCTACTACAATGTACTTGCGGTTACCAGACGATGGGGGGTTACAAGTCATAAAGTCGATACCCCATTTTCAGAATGGATTGGCCACTATAACTGGATGTAAGGGGGTGGGTGGTGCACGTGCTTTATGAGTGTATTTTTGTCATCGCTCACATATTTTGACTACTTGTATACAATCATGGAAGAGGGTGGGCTAGAAATAACCAATGCGAAGTATCTTTTGGGCGGTGTCCATCCCGGATAGATGGCCACTACATGTCCCTATATGACATTCATTTAAGGTTTACTTATCTTGTTGGTGATCGAGACATCAGCATAGGATGGTGTTGATGCCTCGTCAATAAAGGACTTCTCCTAATAGGAGGTAACAAGGGGCTTGTTGGCGTATGCGTCTTCGATCGTCACACGTAAGATTTGATCTAAACTTTTGAGTTCGTAAAAATAGAATGATATCGTCATATCAGGGGTCGTATGTAGACACCAAAAATAGATGTTCGTCGAGAAGGGCCTCATTAACCAAGGATCCATGATTATCTGTTGGGAGAACTGTGATGAATTCGGCTCATATAAGTGCTTTATGGCTTTTGGGGTTGGTAAATGGAAGGTCAAATTCTTGTAGAATCACCACCCATCAGGCGTATTAGTGGTTCATCATGCAACCAATAAGAAAGTATCGTATGGGGTTGATGGATTCTACCACCATAGTGGTCCTAAGTATGATGTAATGTCGAATTTTTTGGACAACGTGTGTAAGTGCTAGGGTTGTTTTTTCTCTGGGCTCATAATTCAATGTGGGTCCAAATAAATTCTTTCTCACATAGTAAATTATGTGCTCCTTATTGTCTGGTCCATCTTGGACTAATACCCCAGCTATGGCTCGTTCAGAAGCTAATAAGTAAAGGGGATAATCTTTTTTGTGCTCATGGGCTCTAATCAACAGTGCTTGGGATAAGGTATCTTTCAAGGCGTTGAATGATTTTTGAGCTTGATTAACACATTGGAAAGGGATGTCTTGACGAAGGAGACATAGAAAACCTTGCGTGCATGTGGCGTAATCTGGTACAAAATGGTGTAAGAAGTTGGCTTTACCTTGTATGCTTTGTAACTTATTTAAACTTTTTGAGGGAGATACCTCTTTGATGGCCTAGAATTTTAGGGGATCTTCTATGCTCCCTTGCTGGGAAACAATGAATCCTAGGAGTCTCCCAACGTTGACGCAAAACACACATTTGAGAGGGTTCAAATGTAGGTTATATTAGCGACATATTTGGAGCACTAGGTGAAGGTCTTCTAAATGGTCAATGCAGTTCTTGGACCATACCATGAGATCATCCAGATATGTGAGAATGAGGTGAGATAGATCGTGGAAGATGTAATTCATGGCCCGCTAGAAAGTGGCATTGATGTTTTTAAGACCAAAGGGCATGACTTGGTATGCGAATGTCCCCCAAGGGGTAGTGAATGTTGTTTTGTACTGATTTGTATGATGGGTCTAAATTTGGTTGTACCCTGAAAATCCATCCATAAACGATAAGGCCTCATGATTGGTGCAAGCATCGATGACTTGATCGATGAATGGTGTTGGGTAATTACTTTTGGAGCATGCTTTCTTTAGGTCCCTAAAATTAGTACAAACGTGAATGGTGCCCTATTTTTTTCATGACGGGTACAGGGTTGGAAACCCAAGATGTGTAATCAATTGGGTAGATAAATCCAACTTTGTGAAGCTTATCGATTTCTTGCTTAATTATTGCTACCTTAGAAGGATGCAATTGGTGTTGTTACTAGTGGATAGGGTGGGCATCTAGCCATGTGTCAATATGATGTTCCACTATTATGGGACTAAGGTCTGGCATCTCTAAGTAGTCCCATGCAAAAATATCTCTATATTCTTGGAATAGGGATGTGTATACGACTGTTTCTTTGGCAGAGCATGCTGTCCCTAGGGAGATTTCCTCGGTTTTTCCAGGATCTTTTGCAATATTCACTTTTATGGTGGCTGAGATATTGGGCATGTTCCCTTCCTCAAATGATCCGGTGTTGGGATATTGGGCATGTTCCCTTCCTCAAATGTTCGGGTGTTGGGATAGGGTTTTTGAGACAATCCACTTTTCCTGGGGGGAGAAATTCTTTTGTTTTAATGGCATAAATGTCGTGGGTTTTCTTACTGCTAGGGGCAATGTTTCTTTGGGTAATAAAAATAAACGATGATGCATGGCATCCCAAGGACAATCAGGTTCCATCATGGCCTTAGAATATCTTCATCTGAAAGGAAAATATTATCCAAGGTTGACTAGGAGTGGGTCGATTCTTTAGATGTAGATTTGGTTGTGCCAGTGGACAAACACAAATATGACTCGTCGGTTGAAGTTGTATAACCTAGAGAGGTTGACAAGGTGCAGATTAGATTGTTTTGCATTGTCAGACGAAGGAATGGTTGATGATCAGCTGCTAGATGAGCATTTATTTTCTATTTCAGTTCTCTCTCCATGGTTTGTTGACATAACCAACTACTTATTAGCTGCATAGTTCCCTCTAAATATGTCCTCCGAGGAAAAAAGCATAATTATAAGAAAGAGTGCCTCATTCACTTGGAATGGGGGAAATATCTTCAAGCTAGGCCTAGATCAAATTTTGAGGATATGTGTCAGGGAGGAGGAAGTATTTGACATCCTCGTAGCCTATCATGATGGGCCTTGTGGACGTCGCTTTGCAGCCAAGAGGACAGCCTTCAAGGTACTACAAGTTGGCTACTATTGGCCCACTCTCCACCAAGATGCACGAAGATACACTAGGCAATGTGACCAATGCCAAATAATGGGGAAACCTACTCCCAGGGATTAAATTCCTTTGCAACCTTAAGTGACTCTTGAGCCATTTGACAAGTGGGACATGGATTTCATTGGGCCCATTGATCCACCATTAGGGAAGAAGTACATAATTGTATGCACTCATTATTTGACAAAGTGGGCTAAAACCAAGGCTGTCAAGGTAGAAATAGAAGAGAAAGTGGTTGAGTTCTTAAGGAAGAATGCATTTTACAAGTTTGGGTACCCTAGAGAGCTACTCATTGATCAGGGAACTTAATTCACTTCACACCTGATTAATAATTTGTTGAGGCAGCATAAGATCAAACACAGGAAGTCAACTGCTTATCATCCTCGGGCCAATGGACAAGTAGAGGTTACTAACAGAGCATTGAAAGGAATTCTCACCAAGGTTGTGAGAAACAATAGAAAATATTGGCCTAACATACTAGTGGAGGCCACTTGGACCTATAATACAACCTGGAAGACAACCACTGATTTCACCCATTATGACTTGGTCTATGGGAAGAAGGCTCTACTCTCCATTGAGTTTGAGTACAACACTTTGAGAATGGAAGTAGAGTTGGATTTGGATGTTACAAAGGCAAAGTAAGAGAGGCTACTCCAGCTCAATGGTTTAGATGAATTCAGTATACAAGGCCTCCTACACACATAAGTTATTCAAGTACAAAGAAAGGTTTGGCATGAAAAAAACATCAAAGACAGTTTTTCAAGAAGGTGATTGGGCTCTACTATATGACTCCAGGTTTAAGGAATTCAAAGGAAAATCGATGACCAGGTGGTTGGGCCCATATCTAATAGAAAAGTGCCATGACAATGGGGTTGTGCAAATAAGGACCATTCATGAAGAAGGTATCCCCTTGCTTGTCAATGGATACAGATTGAAAGTGTATAAAAGGACTCTGTAAAGGGAAGAGTTCATCAGTCTCATCAAAAAGGAAGTGAATGTGCTTGGAAGTGTCTCAGCTTCCAACTCACCAAATTCTTGAAGACCCTTTTATTTTTGAAAAAAAAAAAACAATAAGGGACCTAAGTGAAAACCTCTATGAGGCATGTAAGGCCATCTTTTGGGTTGAAAACCTCCTTGAGGCAACCCAAGAGTGAAAAAGGAAAATAAAAATATCCCTGGGTCAAAACCTCCCTTGAGGCACCTAGGGCAGGAAAACAGGTTGAAAACCTCCTTTTAGGAAACCTGTGTGTCTTTCAAAAAAAAAAAAGAGAAAATAAGAAAAAAACAAAATGCGATGGCAGGGAGCTCAAACCCACCCACTAATAAAATTATGTGAGTTTTGTAGGTTTTTAAGGGAAACAAAAGGATTTAGAGTTCAAGGGACAGTAAGCCAACATCACCCCATTCTTCCTCCATTCACTTCATATCTCCCATTCCTACTACGTCTCCATCATCCATCCTCACTTGTAGGCATCAAAAACCAGTTTTTATGCAGTTTTCTGACTTCTACAAGGTTTACTGTGGTTACTACAGGAGTTTCCTGTAGTATTGCAAGATGTCCTGAAACACTATAGGAATGAAGTCTCGATTGGAAAATGATGATGAATTATTATTTTAGGTTCAAATAAGGGACCATACACCTCACCACCTCTCACCCAACACCATCTCATGACCATACCAACCTCTGTGTCAACCAAAAACCACTCAAACAAATGAAATAAAAAATATAAAAAAAAAAAAGTCCAAGGGACATGCCATCATTGGCCTCACTCACCTACCACTCCATTTCATCCATTTCCATCCTTCCACACCTACATCACCACCCATTCCTCCTCCAAGTGAAAAAAAAAAAAAAGCAAAAAGAAATGATGAAAAAGGGAACTACAGGATTTCCTATAGTAATTACACGAAACCCTGTAGCAGCGTGTGTTATCACAATAGTAGTTTCTCCATGCATTCTCCTTCACCATCCATGCAAGTAAAGAGCTCTAGCACACCTGTAGACATTATGACTCTTATCCATAGCTTAGCAATAGCAACAACAAAGACTAAGCACCTGCACAAAACAAAAAAGAAGACAACTACATCAGCTATAAAAAATCAACAGAAAAGCGACCAAAGAAAAGAACGTACCTGAACAAAAAGAAGCACAACAAAGTCACCCTCCAACATGCATCCACCAAGTGAAGGAAGGCACAGGTATGGCACCTGATCCAAATTTTTCCCTAAGTACGATATGATAAAATTGTAAGAGTATGAAAAAGTTTGATTTTATAAGATGGAGGTGGCCAGTTAACTTGGCCACCCTTAGCGCGAAAACAAAAAGTGAACTCCTAGTTAGCATGCAACATTGCAATGTCACATCAAGGAGAATGAGTTGAAAAGATGTTCGAGTTAAGTTGTGGGAGAGTGGGTGATGATTACAAGGGGAGGCTGCATGATAACCAACGGTGGGCCAACAGTCCCAAAGAGGAAATCTCGTATACTGCCAGCCAATGCAACGCTCCAAGGAATCGACCATAAATAGAAAACATTCCCAAACTCTCATGCACCATTTGTTCATTTCTATACCAGAGAAGACAGGGACCACCTTGGAGAGCCATCAAGGAAGCAAACTTGTGTTAGCCACCCTACAGGAAACAGAACTACAAGAAACACAGGGAGCTACAGGAAGCACTGGAAATTCACAGAGAAATCTGCAAGGGGGTGCCTAGGGTCCAATTGTTCAACAATTCTCCTCATCCAAAGCATCACGGTGAAAGGTAGGTGGCCCATATGTCCTGTATTTTGAATTGATAGCTAGGAAAATAAAAAAATCTGAGTTTTCTAAGTAATTACATTAGGCCTAGGGTTTTAGACAGAATTATGTGAATTTTAAACGTTGTGTGGAGATAGAAAGAAATGGCAACCATCCACCAATATTCTAAACTTTTAGTCACCCTAGAAACACTAAGGTTATCCTACCAACCTCCCTACAGTCAACTAACTAGAGAAGAGACATGACCAGAGGATTTAACAGAAGGGAACCCACAAAGACATCCACAATACACCTCCATCCCCCTATGGTAGAAATATTTAGAATGCATAACTGGTTGGGATTATTTGAGTTTCTCAGAGGGTATGATGATGATGTAGCTCAATAATTTTCCATGGCACTCAACACTCAGGCTAGAACTAGTGTTACTATTGTGGTAAGCGACTATCAATTACAATTACTCCTGAGGTAATTAGCAGAATCACTACACTTCCTCAAGGAATGCAAAGGAGAAGGAGGATAAGGCTGCAAGCACTTTTGCAAAGAAAACTTCTTCTTAAGGGATGAAGAGCCAACTAAGGACAAAAATGGGATAAGAAGGGAAAGCCTTCCCTATCCTTGGAATGAGGTGAGCTATCATATTCTCAAATATATCTCTTGTGAAGGGAGGCTCAATATAATTTATAGCTATCAATTTAGACTCCTCCATGAGTTGAGATTTGGAGAGGAGATACCCATTGAAAGAAGACTCGGTGTACCCTAATTCTTGTTTCTATCAATAGTAGACATGAGCCTAAAGGTCCAAGAGGGAAAACGTCGGAAATTGGCACACCATGGACTTATCAAGCTAATACTAGAGGATGCCTTGAGCCAACTGAGAATCCTTATTCAATGGTCCATAGGAAGAAGAGGAGGCAAAAATAGATAAAACATAGAAGGAAGAAACAAAATAAGAAGAAGGAGAAGAGAGTGAGGAGGAAGAACAAAAAGAGGAAGCAATCCTTGAGGAACATACCAAGGAAGGGGAGGAATCTCCAAGGTTGTCTCCTAAACCCACTGAGAAGGAGGCAATTGTTGCCTTGACTGCCCTAAGCACGCCTATCAAGTCAAAAGGGAAAAGATAGAGGCAGACTCCCCTTTATTTCAAAACAAGGAGGAGCACCAGTATCAAACAAGGGAAACCACAAACACCCACCAAAACTACATCATAATTTAGGAGTCACCAAAAGATCAAGAAAATCTAGTTTCCCTAGAAATAAAAGGTGAACAGGGCACATCAAAACAAGCTAACCAAAAGTCTCATATCACCTATGTTAGGAAACCTATCACCAAGTCAACATCAGCAAAGAAAGACAAGGCACCTGTGACCCCATTACACAGAGGAAAAAGCCTTCTACAGCATCCTCAAACACTCCTACAAGAAACTTTGTCAGCACTACAGGAAACACAAAAAAGCTACAGGAAGGACAGCATGGACAAAGGTAAGGAAAGGAAGCAACAACCCAAGTGTAGGAGGGGGCAGCTTCTCTAGAGACATCTAAGGGAGAGTTCCAAGAGATACAGGAACCTATCCCACATCCCAATCTAAGCTCTTGTTACAAATTCATTGAGGGAGGCAAAGTAATACCACAAAAATTTGTCATCCCTCTCTTCTTTGAGCTTCAAAAAGAGAGAGGAAGGACACATCATTGGATGCAAAGTTTCAAATCAAAGAAGGTAGAGGATATGGGCCATATGGAAGAGAAACTACTAGATATGGGCAGAGAGTTGAGTAAGATAAGAGACAGGGAACAAACTATCCAATCTCAACTAGAGGCAGAAAACACATGGCTAAGGAGGTAGTTACAGGAAAAAGAGAGTCAATTGGCCACCATGGAAAGCCTCTCCATGGATACACTCCAGTGCAAGATGCCACCAAATCATATGCCTTTTATCTCAAATATCAATGGCTGATATTTCATATCAAGACACTAGCACAACAGAGGACTATGCCTTCCCAAGACTATAGGCAGTTCATTGAACTATGTGACAAGAGCACCCTAGAGGATAAGGCCAAGATATCTGAATTCTACTTGCACAACTTGGCCTTAACAGACTTGAATGTGTGGGACTCCAATGAAAAGTTGGGGGACTTACAGCAAATGGCCCTTGCATCATGCATGAGTCATGAGGAGGCCAGGCCTAAGGAGGTGAAGAGGGTGTTGGAAAGAGAAGAAAGGGAGCCCCTTTACATCAGAGTAAAACAAATAAATTCAATGTTTGTCATTAGCACCCACAACATCATCTCCAATGATCAACAGCTTGCACCAAGACACCTAGCTACACAAGAACAAGAAATCACACATTTTGAGGACACCTTGAGATTGCTAAGGAATGAAAGACATCAAGCATGTAAGAGAAGATGGAACACCCTACCGTACAACCTAAGGATCAGAGAGTATCATTCCCCTAAGAGGATGAGAGATGTACTAGAAAATACCCCATTGTATAAGAAAGCAATGCAGATACTCAAAATAATTGGATTGGTTTGAAACTCATTCCACCCTTGCTATTGGGTATGCTAGAAGATAGAAAGGAGGAAGAGGAAAGAAAGCAGTGGGAGGAAATAGAGAAATATGAAGGGTTTTATCCACAAGAGGAAACTCCATCAATAGAGGCCGAGGATGTCAGAGAGGCCACAAGATTGATGAAAGATATGGACATAGACTAACTTTCTTAGAGGATGAGCAACACTTTTAGTAGGGGTGATGATGAGGCTCATCAATAGGTAAATTATATGAGCCTTAGTGCCACTCTCAAACTTTTCTTACATTTCTTTATATTTTTTATTATATTTTGTTTGGTGAGAAGGGTAAACATGAGATGTTATGTCATGTGGCCTAAAGTGCATTAATTGTAGGATTTGGAGTAGTTTTGGGCTAATTTAAGTGCAGGAACATGAAATAGAAAATAAAGAGGGATCCTTGGAGATTTGGTCTCCCTCCTTAACTCCTCAATCACTCAAAGATTCCTCCACCACATCTAATTAGCTCAGAGTTACAAGCAGCCAAGCCAGTGATAATTGAAGACAAGTCAATCTCGAGTTTGGGAGCCAAGCCTCCCTAATTTTCAGGAAGTTTTTGGTAGCTTTAGCTGTATAAATAAGAAGGCCTAGGAGCTCATTAGGATTGGAATTTTTATTGTAGACAAGAGGAAATTTCGAGCTAAGATATTGTGACTGTTATTCTCATGTTATTCTTGACATTTTGATGATAACAAAAAGGGTTTCTTTGATCCAACGTTGAGTTGACTAAGAGGGCTAAAGCTCTTGGGTTAGGGCCCAACCCTAGTAGCATAGGTTCCTCTTTTTTTACATGTATTCTTAGATTAGAATTATAGATTATTTGTTGAAGTTATCTCTCCTTTGTTTAATTTACAAGTCTTTGAATGATTGGTTAGTTTTCCTTCCTTTAGTTGGAGAAGTAGATCAGTGTTATAGTAGTGAAAGAAAATAATTCAAAAAATCTTGTGACATTGGCCTTTTCCTCATCTCCCTCATGGGATCATGGTTTGAGGGCCCCACTCTCACAGCCCCAAACAAAGATTTACCTTTTGATCATTTCATAGCTTAGGATTTCTCGTTGAGTAGATCATTGTTTATGATTTCTTAGAAGAACTTGGAATTGTTATTTTGGTTTCTTGAGTTTTTTGTATATTAGAAAGCATTCCATTCCATAGATTTAAGCCATTAGCCATCAATAAATCAGTTTCTCAAATTCAACTCATCTTTTCCACAATTACATAAAGTTGTGCATGAATGAAGAAAAGAATATGTGTTGTTTAGGAGTTGTTGATCTGCAGGGAGGAACTCATTCCACCAGCCTCACCTAGGTCTTCTCCACCTCTTGCCCAATCCTACCAACCACTAATTCATATTTTTGTTTTGTAGCCACTGTGGATAGCCAACTTGATAAAATCCAACCATCCTGAAGAGTTGATTTGATCCTTAGGTAGTGTGCACCTTCCCCATACCTTATTACACCATCATATAGCTTCCCAGCACTTTATTTCACCTTCCCTACCTTCCTATAGCCTTCAACTAAGTTTCCTGTAGTAAATCAGGACATCTTGTAATAACTACAAGAAATTCTATAGCAACTACAGGAAACCATGTAGCAACCTGTTTTAGACTGTTTTGGGTAGAAATGATGATCACGGCCTAGGGTAGGCCATCAACTTGACTTCCATATCCCTCAATTCCAATTTGGACCAGCTTTTCCATACCTTCCTCCCCTGTAAAATATTGGTTGTTAGCTTAGCATTTACATTTCTAAATTGAAAACCAAAAGAATCTTTTCTACAATATTTAGTTAGTGCATGCATACATCACTCATTAAAATGTTAGGATAATTTCCATGCCTACTTAGTCCATATAGCTAAATGATAGAATGAAAGGTTAAATTAGGTCTCTTCTGCAAGTAATGTGTGTTAATTATTAGCTAGGTAATTTCATGTCATTTCATAGCATTTTCTATTCAGCACTTTCATTTCCTTAATATAGGTAAGCATTTACTTTCTGCACTAAAGATAGCTTTACATTCACTATCAGTATTCAGCCTCCTTCTAGTCAATAGAAAACTGGTTTGAAAAACGTTAGTGGTCTATTGCCCTAGTTGAGAAGTGAAAAGAGTAGATTGTTGCATCTGTTGTGCATATAGCACTGTCACCTCCAAGTTTGTATGAACCCAGGTTGATAAAGTAAAGTTGGTCACCCTAGGAGTTGCAGCATCCTTGCTCCAATATTGGGGCTCATCACCTTGAAATTTTTCGTTGTGAGCAGAGACACTCCTTGAGCATTCATTCTAAAAAAAAATCATTTTTTTTACCTGATCTACCCAAATCTACTCTCCATTGATTAAGCTACTACTAAGAGCCCCACTCTAGTGCCACTTGTGGGAAATGTAGATCACTACTCAGGGGGGTGTGAATTAGTAGTGTGTTGAATAAATCAATTATTAAAATGCTTTTCACTTTTTAACCATTACCGAATATGCATCATTTAACTAGCAACACAATTTACATTTACATATCATAACATAATCATATAAATCATATGAACAACGTGCACAACTAATAAGCAACATATAAGCATCAAAGCACAACCACACAAATAATCATCAGATAGGGACACTGGATGTTAGGTGGAAAACTCAACTAGGAAAAACCATCATTGATGTTGTTTTATTCTCCTTATTTATTATTAATGGTATTATTCTTTACATATACATGCACTGGCCACCACCAATCTGTGAGCCTCTACTCGCAAACAATGTGAGCCACCATTCCCAAAACTACACAGGGCACCACCTTCAAAACTTTTATATCCACCACTGGAAGGAAGAATCCACTCCCTGAGCAAGTTCTCTGACCTCTACCTGAAGGAAGCCACAACTCCCTTGGAAAGCTACCACTTGCTTACAAGTCTCTACCTGCAACATTGAAGGCCCCAACCTTCAAATACACATTGGCTTATTTTTCATATATTTTCAAATTGTAGCCCATGAACTCTACATAAAACAAACATGAGCCTCATTTCATCCTATTTTCATATTGGACTCACAATAAAACAATTGTTGGTTTGTGTTATATTCTTTCCACAACTAGCCCATGCGCAAGGGGGTTACAAGGGGCATTAGTCCCCCTGTATGTTGCACAAGGCATTGCCAAGGGGTCACAAGGAGGGTAGCTACCCCCCCATAGAGGGGTAAGCAAGGGGGAGGTAGCCCCCTTGCATGGGGTTTGGGACAGTGCCTTGGGAAAAAAAAAAATTGGACCCTATATTAGGTATGTGGACCTACCTATGGTTTTGTGCATGGATTTCACACATAGTTTTGGGCACAATGGTTTTCGGTCCATGGTACTTTGTAGATTCATTCAAGGTAACTACAGTTATGTTCTAATCCAGGGTTTATGGATCGGGGTTTATGGATGCTTCAAGATGTATATATATGTATTGTAACATTGAAAGGAACATAATGAAAAATCAATCTGGTAGTCTCGATTTTGGGATCAAGGGGAAAATCTATGTGTATATTTGTTTTATGTTTTATGCTCTCGACGTTGTTTATTTTCTATTTTTATAATTCGTATGCAGATAATTTTTGTACGGGGTTAAAACCTACAACAATTTTCACATATAACACTCTCTCTGCAACAACTAATCTACTCATTAGCACAACCAACAACATACATATAAAATATGTAATACCACAAAAAAAATTGATATAAAAAGTACCACATATAAAATATCCAACATACACACTCTCAACACAACAGCGTCAACAACATAACAAATCTGATCACATATACTCAACCATATCTCAACAATAGAAATCATACAAGACATGAACTATAATGTTATAGCCATATAAATTTATGCAATAATAAAAAATGATTTTCTCAGCTATGATCCCTTGCATACATAATGTTAGCAATACAATTGTGCCATATAAAACAGGCTAACATCCAATCTCCAAGGTAGTAAAAATATCCTCCATCAAATGCCTTTGTAAACTTGCATAAAACATTTGTTAAAGCATGCACATAAAACTCTTCAATAGAATTGATCTCCTTCATCAATCTGTTACAGTTATGTCTCTCCTCTCACCATTGGATTTCAATGTTCTCAATGCTCTCCAATGACTTTCTCTCACAAAGGAACCAACCTCCTAAACATGAATCTTTCTCCTATAAATAAAATCTCTAAAATGATCAAACAATAATGACTTACAGATATGGAGAGACAAACACTCCTATTCATACTCTAGGAATTTTCTCCTTCACTTGATCCATGGAATCATCTTCATTCAATGAGAGACTTATCCTTGACTTAATCACCTTTTAGAATGAAGACCAACTTAAGTTGACTCTAACCACCAAATACCATGTGCAAAAACAATAGTAAATTGCCCCTAGAATTTATTGGAGTGTACACATAATTTGGGAAACTCCACCTACAACGTGCAACACACCTTCTACATTCAAGAAGTGCATTGTAACGCACCCTACAAAGGCTCTTACCTGCATTATAATGCTCTATGTCAACCCGTTCACTTGTGTTACCTTTTCCAAGCATCATTTCTATTAATGTTTGCAACTGCAGCCAAATTCCACATTAGACAACTCATATGACAGAGATAATGATTGCATTATATTCTTCTTTTTGAGAGGACCAAAATCGACCTAAAGATCACCTTGTTTGGACAAGGCGAAGTTGTGTTTTGAATTATTTTATTCATACATGTATTATGGAATGGGTTGGCCCTAACCACATGTGTAACTACTTAGGTTGGCCTCAACCCCAAGTGGACCCTCATGAAATCCTATAGATAGAAAAGACCTCAAACTCATTTGGACACATTGATCACGTCATCTTCTCTTCTATTATTGTCTTGTTTTGCACAGTTCTGTCAGAGGAAAGTTAACGCAAGGGTTTGAAATCTCAAGGTCGAAGCTCACACTAATCTAGGGATTTTTGGTTCCTAGACACGAGCACAAAACTGGACATTTTAGTCCCTAGACATTGGCACATGTTGGTCAAGACAACGTCCAGAGACCCATAGATGCTGGCACAAAATCTTATGAGAACGTCGAGGGTTTCAGAGGCAGATCTGAAGGTATCGGTCCCCTAATGATCGCACAGAGTGATCCTAAGAGGGTCCAAGTCGTCCCAGATGCATGCATAGAAAATTGAAGAGAGCGTCTGAGGGTTTTGCAGCAGATCTAATGATTTTGACCCTGGGCACATGTACAAAACGGTCTAGAAGTGTCAGGGCTTCCATAGACGTTGTCATACAGTTCACAGAGAGCATCCAGATTTGTTATAGATGCTCGCACAACTCCTCCTACTTGCATCTAGGACTCAAAGATGATATTGCTATGTTTCGAAGATTTTGCACAGTGTTCAGCAGTGTTCGGTAGTGTTCAGCACAATGATAGTAGTACCCAATAGTTGTCTATAGTTAGTGGCAACATATTACAGTCATCGGAATCAAGGTTTTGCTTTCAAGCATGATTATATTTGTTTCATGGATATCATAGTTGTTATGTTGCATAGATAAAGTTATGGATCATTGTACTCTCTTTTGTTGAATCATTTTATGACGATCTAAGAAGAAGAAGAAGATTTGCAAGGGTTTTACCCATAGTGGGTTTTGCCCTGGTCTCGGACTAATCCTGGTGTCTCTATGTGTGTGCATGCTTTTCTTCTATTGTTCCTTTATATTCCACTGCATTGGTGATGATGATATTATTAATTCTATATAACTGCATATGTTGATGAATAATGTTATAGATCTGAACAATGAAACGATGATATGGGGTGAACTTAATGTATTTATGAAGAAATGAAATTATCAAAGAAAAGAACAATGTAGCCCTATGAAAAATAGCATGGTATCGAAGCTAGGTTGAAGAAAATCCATGGAGATCACCCCGATGATGACACCTTTGATGGAAGAAAGAAGAGGATGGTAGAGACCTAAAATAATTCTAGGGTTTGAAGAAAACCTGAGGAAACTTTATTATTAGGGTTTGATGGATTCTATGAGGTTAGGGTTTGAAATAAACCCTAGTTTATGGAAATGATATGAGATATGAAACCTAGTATGGTCAATGTGAAGATACTCAAGCACCTGTGGGAGATTGATGAAGCCCTAGATGGGATAATCCCTAGCAGACTTGGTAGGACAACAAAATGCAACATTGGTATATGGACCATGGACATTGATGGCTCTTGAAGATTGGTTCAAGAGGGAGAGGATCACCTCTCATTGAAGATAAATATTTCTTGAATTATGATGCCTCTTACTTTTGTTTAGACCTATGGATCTGATGATTATGTTTATTTTTTATACTTCCTGCATATGTATTTCAGTATATGGATGTTTCTAACCTCCTTGATGAAATGTGATGAGTGGATCCTTCTTGAGGATCATTTGAAATGCAGGAAGGATGGCTAGGGCTGGAAAAGGTTAAAATGCACTATATGAAAAGATGTCAAAGTGCTTCAAGCGGATGTATAATGAAAAAGGTGCACAAGTAATTCCAGAAGGTATGCATGGTATGTTTCATCTATTGGCTCAGTAAGCCCTAAGGTATGATGAGAATGTCTCTTTCTTTGATGGATCATACATGCATATGAAAGTGACTTGGATCTATGTTTATTATGATAAAATGATGCACCTAGTGTTGAACATTTTGATCTCCTCGAATTTTATGAGGCTATCTAATGTTGATACATTGATATACTTTATGTTTGGCTAACATCTATATGATGGATATCTTGATCCTATAAAGAAGCTAGATCCTTGACTATAGTAAATGATACTCTTGATACTTGTCATGATGGATTTCATGTAGAAGGATATCTCATTGACTCCTATATTTGAGTATGTTGATAATGCTTATAATAAGCATGATGAAATCACATGGAAAGAGAGATTGACACCATCATTGTTTTGGTAAAGTTTTATTGAATGACCTTACTTGATCTTATTGAACATGATAAGCATGGTAACCTTGATGTTAAAGGTATAACTATGAGATTGATATTCTAGATCTCTTACTTATTGTGGTCATGTCTTGATGGCATATGGTAAAAGTGGATGCCCTAACTTGATGAAGTGACTTGATAGAAAGTGTTATTGTTGCATCTATCTGTTGCTTTGAGTCCAACCTTTTATGAAAGAATGATGTCATGGTGTTGATAGCAATGATAGATATATGTTCTAACAGATTTGTTGTTGCTTAACTCTAGTAGAGACAAGTTGATGGAATGAATGAAGATGAATGAAGTAGAACCCCATTCAGAGGGAGAATTTCTTCTCAAGACTTATACTCATATTACTCTTTGCATTTTGTGTTACTGAAGTATGATTTATGTGCATCTAACAATATTAATCTACAGCAAAGTCTCATATCTGAAGTGATTACAGAAATTAAGGTTTCTACTCTAGACACAATCAAAAAATGGGAGATCTCGTCCCTGGATGCACGCATGATAAGACCCAGAGAGCATCCAGGTAGCTTTTTGAAGTTGTCTGAACTATGAATCAAGGTGTCTCTGACATATTCTACCACTATAATTTGATTTCTAAAGTTGTTGGGTTAAATTGTTGATCACATAAAACTAAAGTATTGTGCATGAAATCGGATGGTCAGTTGGAAGATGTCAATTCTACGGATGTGTTGTAGATAACAAGATCTGGAAGTAGGAAAAACTTGAATGTTTTCCATAACATGAGCATGAAGACTAAACTTGTGTTTGCAGGTGACTGAGACATACATATAGATATGTCACTTTATTTTTTCTAGAAGAGGTTGGCATGATTTGACTTCTTGATATATATAAACAATTTTATGTCATGATGCTTGACAATAACTTTGAATTAATGATTGAGATATGCTTTGAGTATAGATCTCTCTACGATAGAAAATTTTGACTTGACATGATGTCTAATGATTTGATCTGGCAATTGTTGATTTGCCCTAATGTCAATGTTATGTGGGTATTCGAAAAAATGATTTTGTATTGGCCTCCTAGTTCCTAACACAAGGTTGAGGTACTGATAGTCGTGATTCAACATGAAATTGAAACTTGCATGACTCATCCTTGGTGTATGCGTTTGCACATAGTGACAGAATGACTTGTATTATGATTATGAGAATGACTTGATAAATTTCAGATTGATATTGCATGGTTGATGAAAACTTGTTGTCATGATAATAGATGAAGTCAAGACTTGATATGTGTTCTACCTGTCACCTAGTTGAAGGAACTGATACTGTGATATTTATGACCTTGATAATAGTTGTGATATGGATTCTAAACTTTGGTGAGGTGACTTTGTTGATATGATGATACACCATTGATGTATGTAAGAATGATCATACTAGATTTGTTAGGAAATATGCTTAGAGCACTGCATGAAGCAAGCTCCCTGATCCAGATATGTCTATATTTGGTTGTTATCTAATGAATTCAGGATGACTAGTTCCAAGGTATAGCTTTGATTTTGACTATGGTTTTGTTTTTATATGCTAATGGTCTTCTCTTGACAAGTGATGAGCCTCTAATGATCTAAATCCGAGGGAGATATCTTCATAAGCTCGAAATGATGTATCATGGAATGATGATCGATTTCTAGAATTTGGAAAAGAAATTATATATTGCAAAACTATTGAAAAATGTATTTTTTAATAATGGAAATGAAAATCCTTAGGCACTCTGATTTGAAGTTCAAAGATGTTGAACTTGGCATGGAATATGACTATTGATTAAAGCATTTATGTTCCATTTTGAACATCCATCTATATATATATCATGTGCATATAACATGAGTGAGATGCTTCATTCACATAGAGTGTCCAGCAAGCATCCTTTGAAATATCTGCATGAGATATTCTATTTTTGAGGTTGAGATATTTCTCCTAGGATATGTGACTGCATGGATGCATTGTTGTTGATCCCATTTGGATTTTGCTTTAGTATGATATTTTCATGATATCTTGGATGAGTGGTCCATAGTACAATTGAGGAGGAGTATGATGTTGCTAGCATGGCTAGCTTTGAGGCAGGATGAAGAAGCTCCTTAGAAAGTTGTTTGAGAATGATCTAGATATTACATTTGAGACCGAATTTATAGTGATCAAACTTCCTCTCTATCTATATGAAAGTATTTCTCAGATATAATAGCATGATTCAATTCTATAGATAAATATCGTAATTCTCAAATGAGCAATCAGAAAATATAAGCAAACACCAAAACCTTCTAGATCCCAAACTTCCATTTCTCATATTTGTTTCCCCCCTCATTTGGATTTTCCTCTAAGAGGTTGTGTGTAACCCGTGCTTAAGGTCCACTCCAACGTGCATGTATTTTCTCATCAACTTGATGACTCAATTTCAACATATAATCTTTTCTATTGTAATAGGTTTTCAAAAAACATTCTCATGTTCTTCCCATCAATTAATCTATGTTTTCCAGATGATCTGGGTCGAATACCCATGGATTAGTAGTTTTCTCACTAGCTTTATAAAGTTCAAGAAACACTAGTTTTCTCGAAGCTTCTGGCTCGTATTTTTTCGTTAAAAGGTGTTATTCTATAATGGATACTCTCATATATTGAGACAGTACAGATTTTCTAAAGAAGCTCAAGCTTGTGGTTTGCACCTCCTTGAGAGGGAGGATGATTATGATATCCTTTTGTTATTTATATGATTATTTATGTTTTGACATAATATTTGATTTGATGTCCTGTATGAACAAGAAATGACTGTTATTGGAACAAGTTAACACCAAATTTGAGTATGATGAGAGCAGCATTGATCGAGCACACTGAGCCAACTCTTCCTCCTTGTCTGAGCTCCCAGGGTGAGGAATTGAGATGGAGGGCTACTAGGGTTGAGGGAACTCTAGAAAATAGGGTATGACCCCTATCTATTACCCATATGGTTGAATATGTTTCTCCCCTATCTTCATAGGGTCAGAGAATGTTGCTCCCTTGTTTTGTCTTTGTAGAGTATACCCTAGTTGGCATCATACCCATAAGCAGGGCTTTTCGGGAATACCACTCCTCCTTTGGCCAATGATTTGAGAGTGTGCTTGGGGTGTACAACCCAAGTTGATTATGATGTAGGTTTTCTACCACATGACTATTCAAGATCATCAATGGGAATATTAGTAGGCAATAGGATGGGTTGAGATAACCCTATGTGATTCCAAGTTGAGATTGAGCTCCCTGATGAGATCCCAGGTTTGAGATGTGCTCCCCTATGTGTTTGGATATCCTATTTCTCAATATGGGGTTGTAGATGCATAGCCCTCCCATGAGATTCTAAGTCAATATGTGTTCCCTAATGTGGTTCCAGGTTGAGATGTGCTCCTTGATGATATGCTCTTTGATGACGATTGATGATGATATTCCGACTAGTAGCCCGCTGGCAAAGATTCTAGGTAGCAGCCTAATGGATAGAGGGTGGTAGCTCAAGCTCCCCTTTGGTAACAAATTCTTCTTCTTCTAGATTCGAGAATGTTCAGCATACGAGCAGGAACAATCAAGAGATAAGCAAAAATAAGCAAGGGATAGATCAAGATGTACATTGATGATTTGTGATGATGAGATACTTGAGGTGGTCATGGCATGATGACTACATGACATAGATGATTAGGGATGATACGTGATGACACTTGAAGATAACAGAATGGCATATTGATTGATGGACAGATGTTGGCAGGTAGAACTCTCCCTAGTCGAGAGGGAGTGTTAAGTTTTGCAACTACGGTCAAATTCCACCTTGGATAGCTCATATGACTGAGATAATGATTGCATTAGATTCCTCTTTTGGAGAGGACAAAAATTGACCTAAATATCACCTTATTTGGACAAGCGGAAGTTCAATTTTGAATTATTTTATTCATACATGTATTATGGAATGGATCGGCCCTAACCACATGTGTAACTGCTTTGGTCGGCCTCAACCCCAAGTGGACCCTCATGAAAGCCTATAAATAGAAGAGACCTCAAGATCATTTGGACACATTGATCAAGTCATCTTCTCTTCTATTATTTTCTTGGTTCACACAGGTCTTTCGGAGGAAAGTTCGCGCAAGGGTCAGAAATATCAGGGTCGAAGCTCACACCGATCTAGGGCTTTCTAGTTCCTGGACGCCGGAACAGAATTGGCCATTTTATTCCTTGGACATTGGCACACATTGGTCAAGACAACATCCATAGACCCATAAACGCTGGCACAAAATCTTATGAGAGCGTCCAAGGTTTCAAAGGTAGATATGAAGGTATCGGTCCCCAGACGCTTGCACAAAGTGCACCTGAGAGCATCCAAATTGTCCCGGACACATGCGTAGCAACTGGAAGAGCATCTCTGGTGAGTTTGACCCCAGACACATACACATAGTGATATGGGAGCATTGGGCTACCATAGACGTTGACATACGATTCACAGAAAGCGTCATGATCTGCTATAGATGCTTGCATAGATTTTCCTGCCTGCGTCCAGAACTCAAACATGAGATTTCAATACTCTAAAGATTTTGCACAGTGTTTAGCAGTGTTCAACACAGTGATAGTAGTACCCAACAATTGTCTACAATTAGTGACAACATATCATCAGAATCAGGGTTTTGTTTTCAAGCATTATTAGATATGTTTCATAAATACCATAGTTGTTATGTTGCATAGATAAAGTTATGGATCATTTTACACTCTTTTCATGAATCATTTGATGATGATCAAAGAAGAAGAAGAATATTTGCAAGCGTTTTTCCCATAGTGGGTTTTGCCATGGTCTCATACCAATCTTAGCGTTTATATGTGTGTGCATGTTTTTCTTCTATTGTTCCTTTATATTTCACTGCATTGATGATGATGATGTTCTTCTTTCTATATAAGTGCATATGTTGATGAATAAAGGTGTAGATCTTAATAATGGAATGATGATATGGGTTGAACTTAATGTATTAATGAAGAAATGAAATTATCAAAGAAAATAAAAATGTAGCCCTATGAAAAATTAACACCTTCTTCCACCTAACTTGCAGCTCATCTTTGGGACATTAACATGAAACCTTGAGACATCGTAACAATCACAGGAGACCATAAATTATACTACAGGGCATATAAATCATGATTACTAGGTTGAGCACTAGTTGAGATCACTAACAACAATATAATTCCAACGAAGAGGCACATAGATAACAAGCACAAATACAAAAATAAGAATAAAAAGAGGAGGAAGCAAGGGAGGAAGGGAAAAGGGGAAGAGAAAGTGTTAGGCCCCTATAATACTAGTGTAACCCCTTATTGTTATTAGTAAAACCCACTTATTATATTGATGTACCCATGTAGTGCCCATATTGTTACTATTGTGGCCCATAGAAGCCCACTATTGTTATTATTGTGCCCTTACATTATTATTGTTATGTAGGCTATGATTATGTTATGACCCCTTAGACTCCTATATATAGAAAGGAGGTCTTTCATTTTGTATCATCGAAGAATTGTTCATTTATGTAATGTAAAGGAGGTTTCCCCCTCGAAGAGGCTGAATTCTAAGGCGTTGATCTATCTTTTCTATCTTTTCTTGAGCTGGTTTCATAACATTTGGTATCAGAGCTTTGGATTCTAGGGTTTCGCTGCTCCAACAGGTCATCGTGGCATTTTCGCTATAACTTTTTTCTACGACGTTTCAGAAGCTAAAAAAAAAACCATTTGAAAAGACATCGCGCTAAATCTTAGGTCCGAATTTCAGATCTTTTCGCGCTATATTTGCGGAGACATGATCTGAGAAAGTTGGGCTTTTTGCAGACTCCTGAATTACATTCCAAACAGGTGACCTGGGGAAAATCGTCATAACTTTCTCTATAAACATCAGATTGAAATTTTGTAAGAAGGTACAGAAATAGGACGGACTATAGTTTCTTGTATATATTTTTTAGAGCCAAAGGTCAAAACAGGGACACGTGGCACGTCATACAAGTTCGATCTACTGAATTAGTCTATAATCAGGTCACTGTGGGAGATTTGGCATAACGCTTCATTGGAGAATCCACTTGGGGTCAGGCTGGTGGCATTGGAAAGAGGACACAGAGGACTACTACAGGTCGTAGTTTCAGAACTTAAAGATCTGAAAGTATAGAGTTATAGTCATTTCAAGATCAAGCTCCTAAAATGAAGAAAAATCAAGATGAGGAAGTTTGATGGCAAGGATCCAGTAAATTGGATACGTCAGATGGAGCAATATTTTGATCTACATGGTGTACCACTGTTACAAAAGGTATGTATTGCATCTTCATATTTAGAACCAGATCAATTTTTATGGTATAAAGGGATTTGTTCTCGTAAAAAACTTGTTACGTGGTCAATTTTCACGGAGGAAATGATAGCACATTATGAGGATACAAAGAGCAAAACCTTCTTTAGAGCAACACCACAACAATTGGAAAGAGTAAAAGGGCTTTGTGACATACTAGAAAGTAAAATTATGGCAACAAGGAAGTCTACCCCTCACAACTATAAAGATGGAAGTGTTGTTTCTCCTAGCCTTCCACAACCTACAAGGGTTACACCACAACAATTGGAAGAAAAAAGAGAAAAAGGGCTTTGTTACAATTGTGATAGAAAATGCACTAAAGGTCATAAGTGTGCTGAGAAGAAATTATTTTACATAGAATATGAAGATGAGGAAGAAAAGGATCAAGAAACATCAAAAGAAGAGGATATATGCCAGGACCCCACCCCAGAGAAAGAAGAAATGAATCAAACCATATCTTGTAAAGCATTGGCAAGAATTACCACTCCTCAAACTCTCAAGATAGAAGGACATATCAAGAAGAAAAAGGTGCAAGAAGTGAAAGATCACATCAAGAAAGAAGAAATGAATCCAACCATATCTTGTAATTCATTGGTCGAAATTACCACTCCTCAAACTATCAAGATAGAAGGACATATCAAGAAGAAAAATGTTCAAGAAGTGAAAGATCACATCGAGCATCAAGAAATGAATCCGACCATATCTTGTAAAGGGTTGGAAGAAATTACCACTCCTCAAACTCTAAAGATAGAAGGACATATCAAGAAGAAAAAGGTTCAAGCAGTGAAAGATCACGTCGAGCATCAACAACAAGTTCTCCAACTTTTAAAGGATAACACCACTTCGGTGCAAAATCAAACGAAACAACAGGTAGATCAACATCGTAGTGAAAAATGTTTTGATGTAGGTGATTGGCTATTTTTATTGCTACATCTCAAGCTAGCTATTTATTAGAAGGAAATGTTGGCAATACTACATGCACTTAAAAAAATGGCGACCTTACCGAATGGGAAGACTCTTCAAGGATGGGGATGTGGAAGCATTCTTTTGTGCTATTTCTATTATCCAACCAAATTGGATAAACGAAGCAAAGGATGAATGGAAGAATGACGAAGAAGTATGGCCATTTATTCAAAAGTTGCAAAAGATCCTAATTCAAACAATATTGCCAGAAATTGAAGAGGAAGGAAAAATCATATTGGAACCTGGAGCAGTCACAGAAACAAGAACCCGACAGCTACGAAATCAATCAATTTCAGAGTATCTCATCAAGTGGAAGAATTTACCCACTCAAGATTCCACATGGGAGGACAATAATTTTATACAGAAGCATCAAAAACTACTCAAGCATTGAGAACAACACTTTTTGAAGGAGAGGGGCTTGTTAGGCCCCTATACTACTAGTGTAACCCCTTATTGTTATTAGTACAACCCACTTATTATATTGATGTACCCATGTAGTGCCCATATTGTTACTAGTGTGCCCCATAGAAGCCTACTATTGTTATTGTTGTGCCCTTACATTATTATTGTTATGTAGGCTTTGATTATATAATGACCCCTTAGACTCATATATATATAAAGGAGGTCTTTTCATTTGTATCATCAAATAATTGTTCATTTATATAACGTAAATGAGGTTGCCCCCTCGAAGAGGCTTAATTTTAAGGCATTGATCTATCTTTTCTATCTTTTCTTGAGCTGGTTTCATTACAGAAAGGGAAAGAAAGGGAGGAAGAAGGATGAAGGGAAGGAGAAAACAATCAGGATTAGCTCCCAAAGGATCTAACTTGATTGATCAAAGGAAGCCAATTTCCACTAATTTCAAGACCCCCATCCCTTTTAAGGCTATTATGGTTCTTGACAATTTCTAGGGCTTCTCTAACATGATGCTTGTAGTAATGGTCCTCCTTGGCCAAGACTTTAGTGTCTTCTAAACATATATGATGTTTGGTTTTAGAAGAGCATTCAACCAAGGTAGAGGAATGGATACATTAATGTTTAATATCAGCTCCATGTTCCTTAATCCTTGTTTTAAAGGATCTCCCAGTTTCTCCAATGCAGTATTTACCACAAGAGAGGAAAATCTTGTAAACTCCTTTTTGATGTTGATCATCAATACTTCATTTAATGAACCTCATTCTTTTTTCACTACCAATTAGGGTTTGAAAGAGGTAAAAATATTTTCCTTTTTAAGTACACTAGATATCTTATCAGTAACAATGTTTATATAGGGTAAATAAGCTCGCCTATTGATGTTATTAGGAGACTAGGTATTGTTTAAAGACTTTATTTTTTCTTGTACTAGGGTTTTCTTAATGTCTTTATCTTTATAACCAATAATTTTGAATACACTTTGTAGGTGATTCAATTCATGTTCAAGGTGTTCCAAGTCTGATATCCTTGCAACTCTGGTAGCTAAGGTATTTAATACACCAATACTCTATAAGGGGTGGTGGTGGGAATCCACATGCAGGTAGCTTTCTGTGTGGCTCTTCTTTCTGTATACTCAATATCCTAAGTGCCATCATTTCTTTTAGTAATGAGGAAAGCAAGAAAAGGAATACTCGTATTGTCTTCACGTCTTAGAGTAAATTGTGTGGCATTTGAGATTCCATTAAGACAATTTAAAAACTCCATAATTTCTTCCCTGTGAGACAATTTTACATAATATCATCTACAAATCTCTTCCATCTAACTGGGTTAAGAAGATAAGATTCAAAGGCCAATCTCTCAAATTTTTCCATAAATAGGTTGGCAACAATGGGGGATAGTGGGGATCCCATTTCCACCCCACTAATTTGCTCATAAAACTCTCCTTTGAAGCTAAAGAAAGTATGATTGTAAACAAACTTCAACTAGTTTGGTTGTATCGAGAATTGTAACCTCCTTAACTACTTGAACTGCTTCATCCAAGGGAATCCTTGTGAAAAGATGAACATCGAAGATGAATATCAATCCATTAGGGCGCACTTTATCATCTTTTGCTAAGTTTATAAAATGACATGAATTAGTGTTACCAGCCAGTGGGCTAAGGATCTTGGAAACATATCTAGCAAGATCATATGTTGAGTAGCCTATGGTGTTAACAATAGGCCATATTGGTACTCCTTCCTTGTGTATCTTGGGTAGGCCATAGATCCTAGGAGTGATTCCTGCACTAGGTGTTATAGACATATTTGGGCACTGCAACCCCAATCACATATGTCCATAAACCAAGGGCTTTTGAGTCCCTAAATTGTTGTTTCATGCCCTAAAGGAACAAGTTCAACTGATTACATCATCTCCCAGAAGTTCTCCACAGAAAACTGCTCAGAACTGGTCAAAACTGGACCATACAGATTTCTCAGTGTTGAGGGTGCGATTCATATCACTTGCTCAGTGCAAAAAGTGCGATGCATACTAAAAAGCCCTTCTGTAGGGTGCGATGGGCGAGAGTAGACAAATGGCAGAGACATTTTGCAAGGTGGATGATCATGGAAT
>APFE030906521.1:105001-116279 GCA_000404065.3 Pinus taeda | reverse complement strand
ATTCCTCCTCTTTGAGACGACAAGTGCTAGTACGGACTTGTGCTCCCACGTACCGTCGAGTATATATTGGGAGACCACAATAGGCTATATCCTTTATCCTTAGGTAGCCGTGTATGCCGCCCTATCGATCGCGATGCACTGAACACAGCATTCGGGAAGACTGATTGTCGTACCATAAAAAGTATTCTGCAGTTTTGCAATTGGTTTGGTAATCCCTTTGTCTAGATTTCCAGAGTAGTCTCTTTCATTCCTTTTCAGAATCCTTAAAGGAAAAGGTCCATCTGAGCACTTGTCACTTCAGGCTCATTAAAAATCGAAGGCGACTAGAGTCATCTTGAGCTTTTTCTCGACTCTTCAAAATTGAAAAAGAAAGTTGTGTCAAAGCATCTAAAATTCATTTAATTCGGAATCATTTTTCCCTTATTTTGAGTTGATCGAATAATCCGGAATCGTGGAAGAAATTCAATCGAAACCCCGTCATTCGTGGAGATTAATGAATCAATCATCTTTGACTCTGGAAACAAAACTATTCCAGACAAAGCGAACTCGTTTAACCGGGTCAAAGCCCCTTGGATTGCTTGCGACTTGTGTTCCAACATCCTCAGGGATTCTGGTTACTCCAACCATCTCTGGTACCCCTACCTTTACAGAAGAAGTTCTGCGGCCACAAGAGGACATTAGAACTGATCCTAGTGTAAGGGTAAACACTTCTATTCCTGAACTGGCTACATCTACAGCTGATTCGGAAGGTGTTTCCCCTCCAACAATTGTCGCTGCAGAGTCTATGCCTTCTTCGGCACTAGAAATATTTTACAAACCTGACGGTCTACCTCTCCCACCTGGATTGATTGCTATAGAAGAGATTGTGGAGGATCCTCCATCCAGTACTCCATTGAATTTTGGAGCCGGGATCACCCTATATCCTTCTTCATCAGAAGTTAGTCTCCCTTCATCGCAAGTTCCTGTAGAATCACTAGGACATCTCTTGGATAGACTAGATATGTCTGAACAACCGACGACATCTAGGACTGTGTCATCTGATGCAGTAGCAGCAGAACCTCCTACTGCTACTCCAAAAATGTTCGTCGGTGTACCATCTGTCCCAACTAGCTCTCAACCGCTAGATGGAGTCTATCCAGGGACTGTTTCGACAGTATGGTCTGTTCCCGTTTGTTCATCCGGACTAATATCCGGAATCTCTTATGTTGAGTCTCAACAAATTTGATCCTTCGCAACAGTATCAATTTGGGCAGTCCTGTCCCCAAAGTCCAATCATTCCTTTAAGCACTGGATTGCCACCATATGGGGGGCAGTATGCCCTTTCATTGTTTCCTCTGAGAGAACAACCATATGGGAGTTCGCAACAGAATTCGGGTCATGTTGGAATTACATCCAGTGGTTGGGTGCCAATACTGCCTCAACAACCAAGAGTTGTATACTCAATGCAACAAAGCCTACCTATGTGGAATATCCCCACTACACCGGCCATTGTGATAGTGTCGCAAGTACAAACATTGCCTGTTGTATGCCAACCTCAAGTTTCTCAAGTCGCAATACAATAGCCTCCTGTCTCCACGACACAGCCGCAATCACCGATTAGTGGCTCCCTAACCGGAGTGACCCAGGTTCAAACGGGTACTATTACCCCTCATCTTGGTCAAATAGCCAGTATTGGACAACAGCAAATGGTTTCACAACCATGGCTGGTGCAATATCAACAACCGCAATTCTAACAAGTTTACCAAGGATCTGAGCAACAAATCTTTGCAAGTAATGGGCAGTCGTATATTCAAAACAGTCAACATCAATCATTTCATAGTGGTTATGCCCATCAACCTTACCAAAGTTACCAGCATCAAATGCACTATGCTGGTATGCAAAGACCCACTGCTCAGACAATCCCATCTTATCCTGGGTAGGCTTCGCCGAACCTGAATCAACAGTTACCCTTCGTGGCAACTTTAGAGTTACCGGATCTAAATCGGCTAACAAACAATCCAATTGCTTATGCCCCTTGGTGGTCGGTGATTCCTCATAAACTTTCATCAGATATTCCTAAATTTAATGGAAATCCGAGTGAAGACCCGTCGAATCATGTGATGACCTTTCATCTGTGGTGTTCATCCAACACTCTAAATGATGATTCGATTAGGCTTCACCTTTTTCAGCAAACTTTAACTAGTCCGGCAGCAAAATGGTACATTGAATTGCCTAGAGCTTCATTTGATAACTTCAGCACCCTTGCCACAACCTTTTTAACCCATTTTCAGTTACCCATAAGGTACGAAACAGGAACAGAACTTCTTACCAATTTCAAACAGACGACAACCACTCACATATCTAACAAATATCCACGAGTGGCGGCGTCGTCGTAGAATGGTAAAAACATATGTTCCTGATCAGCTATTAGATGAATGGTTTATTAAGTCATTGTTACCTTCTATCACAGAAGATGTCGCAAAGGGAGGGGTCGTCACTTAAGAGCAAGTCATTGCTCGTGCACAATATCTAGACTTGAGCTATACTCAATCTGGCATGCTCTATGACAAAATACTTGATGCTCCTAGACTAGAATTTTCCATTCCTCCTCCTAAATCAAACAAAGACTCTCATGTCGGCGATGGTGTGATAGGTACGACTAACACGAAAACCGTAAAGGCTACATCAAAGAAAGATTTTACGGTTTCTAGTCAAAATGCAAATGAAGAACTTCTTGCCTCGGAGGTAAATGTCGTGTCGACTGACAAAGGCAAAGAACCGAAGCAACCATGGGGCAAGAAGAAAAATAAAGGGAAAAAGAAGAAACAGGAGCAGTCGTCTCCTGAAAAATCATTTGCAAACCCTTCTGGAGAAAGGAAACCAAATCATCCATGCTTTATATGCGATGAGGATCATTGGACGAAAGACTGTCCACATAGAGCTAAGCTTAGGAAACTCTTAAAGAATTCAAAAACCTCAGCGATATTGACTGATCCATTTCCAAATCTAGGAACCAATCTGGTTGCTAGTGACAATGCTTCCCCATCCCAAGTGCTCATGTTGTCCATTTCAAAACAGAAAAATGATGCTTTGATATCAACAAGGAATAAAGATTACGGGAATCCATAGCTGTCGAACAACAAGGCTACTGATCAACCTAGTAGTTTGACAACAACTTCCACCGAAGTTGTGCCACCCATCATTTCTGAGCTGACGATAAAGTTGCCAAAGGGAGTAGTACACAAATCGACATTTAATCCTCGTGCCAGAGCAGCATAGAATTATAATATAGTAGAGGACCTGGCCCAATCGCCGTCCACCATGTCGACACTTGAGGTACTGCAAAATTGCCCCTCCCAAAAGCAAGGCTCTATTATCAGCAATAAGTGGGATTGACCCAGTGGATTCCAATATTGTGACCTTTAATCATAAAGGATATGACCCTCAGTTACCAGCTCAACTTGCTTTCCTTATTCAAGTAAAAGCCCTCAACAAAACTGTTCATCGAACAATTATTAATGAGGGGGCATCTACATGTATTATGTCAATGAGTTGCTGGAAAACTTTAGGCTCACCACCCTTGTCGTGATTGTCAACGACATTAAAAGCATTTGATGGACGAACGTACACTCCATACGGGATTTTAAGTAACTTGCAAGTCAAACTGGGGGGCAAAACAATAGAAATTGATGTTGAAGTTATCAATGGAAATCTCGATTACGACATCCTACTGGGAAGGCCCTGGATTTATGTTATGGCTATTGTTGTGTCAACATACTTCAGAAAGATTGCATTTCCTTTTCAAGGAGGGATTACAATCGTCAACCAAGAAACATTTCTCCCCAACAGTTCACAAGTTACGGGAAGCATTCTGATGATCCATGAAAGCTCTCAATCGCTTCAAAATGTCAGAGTAGGCCTCCTAAAGGACACTACCTTAATGGTTACTTTCACCCTACCGCCTCCGAGTAATCTGGCGGAAGTGGCCATGGTGGAAACCTACAATATGATGTCTTCTATATCTAAAAGATTTAGAAGATTCCTAAACATTTTGTCAGCATGGATCATCGCCATTTTAGAAATATTGTAGCAATCAATTTTCTTCACCTGGGGGGAAATCCCAAATCAACGCTCATAGAGTGTTTGGATAGATAGGTCTAAGGAATATGGCACCTCTTCAGATCCTTGGTCGCATGTACATTCTATAGACGAAGGAATTGTTCAGTCAATGATGATTGACGGGGCACCATGGGAAGATTACCACCATCGTTCCCATCTTCTAGATTACCACGAAGATTATTCCAGCAACCTTAATCATCCTTCAGTTTTTGGTTTTCTATCAAATACTGTAAATACAGTGGATTATGAGGATAGTTCTTTTACTGTGTCAGCCTCATTTAAAAATGAAACAACTCCCTTTCCAAGTCGAATCTTACAAAGATCTCGAAGGTAAACCTTCATTCCAACCAATGCATTGAATGCAATGAAGCTTGGGGGGCATGCACCTCGATTTGCGTCATTATGCTGGGGGCATGCGAACTCATAACAAGCATAGTTTTTTGTTTCAAGCTTGTTTAACATGAAACCGATTCCGAGCAGTGTTACCACTGGGTTAAAGCTCATTAAAAAATAAACCTGACACGAGCAGTTTTTATGCGAAGTTCAAGCTCGTTAAAAATTAAACCTAAGCAATGAGAAAATGTTCCCCCAGAGTTCAAGCTCATTAAAAAATGAACCAACCTCCAGTAAATAACCATTGCGAATGCATTATCATTAGCTTTTGAGCCTTGGTCGTTTTCTCATCATCACCTCCACTCTGTTTTAGCCGATCATACACCTCCATTTGATTGTTTACCCTTTTGAGGAACAGTTGCGATGAGTGATTTTGTTAGCCATACTTGTGACACTGCCAAGATTGGAAAATTCCAAACCTTACCTGGAATCAGCCGCTACCTGAAAATATCACTCGTTCCTCAAAAAACGAGTCTCCTTTAAGTTCTTTTCATCTGACTCGTAAAATATGAAAATATTGTCGAGCAATTGGCCTCTCCAACTCATTAAAGCTATCGGAAGTGCTATCCCTCCTCTAGATTTTAATATTTTGGGACCTGAGGGATTATTACACGAAAAGATCGAGCGCTTGTCTTGTTCGGCTCGTTAAAACTATCGAAAATTCATCCCTTTCATATTATTTTATACTTTTTGGACTTAAGGGATTATATACGAAAAAGGATTACTGGAGTTTCTTTTCCATCTCTTTTCAGACTCTCTAAAATTGAAAAAGGACCGAGTTGTCTTTGTCGTTAAACTCGTTAAAACCAATAGCAACAAACTTGTCCATAGAGACAAGAACGAGTTTCACTGTCGCTAGGCTCGTTAAAACATAGTGACGGGTTTGCCCAAAGGGAAAATTATAGAACAAGCATATGTTATCCTCCTCAAGCTTGATAAAAATAAAGAGGTACTGGTCAGCAATGACTGGGGAAAATTGGGAGGAAAACTTGAAGAAACTTTATTGGTAGCGAGTCACTCTTGAACATGACACTTTCATTCCATCACCATGATTGAGTCGGGTTGGGTTATTCCATTCATCGGTCATACTACCATTGGTCCGTTGTACCATCCATCTTTAGGGTTAATGCTACCAATCCATTTCAGTGTCACCGATATGTTCAAGAGAAGTCGATCAGAGAATTCACCAACCCCGCTTGTGTCTCACCTACTGCAATACCTTCACGCTTCATTCTTTCATGACCGCCACCCTGAACCCTGTATCATCAGATCATTTTCACCTCCATAAAATCATTTGCTCTGTTCCGTGTCATAGATGTGGGATTCATTAAAGCCCTCCTACGATGGGTCACTTTTTGTCGATGACAACTCATTATCCAAGAAGTTGACCTAGGAACAACCCTTTCAATACTTTGAAGCTTGCATGCCTCAATGGCAAGTTTCTCACTTCCAGCGACAGGTTTACATCAATGGCTTTCGACCAAGAGATTTTGCATTATGTTCGACGCCAAGTCCCATTTTCACACCATGTGAATTGTACTGTAGTACCTTGAGGGTCATCATCATTATCGATGATTCCTCTCGCACCTGTTAACAGCTTACATCATTGGCTGGTAATCAGGCGATGTCTTCCCATGTTCAACTCTAGAACATTTTTCGCATGGATCGACTTGTACTTTGGGTGAAGATTAGATGAGTTTGAAGACCCCGGATCTAATTTCATCCATCTAGGCTGCGATATATTCAGGAAAATAAAGACATCAAATGTACACCATTGCTACACAGATGATCATCCGAATCAAAGGATGATGGCTCTATCAAAATCATCAGTCTGCCACACAGATGATTATCTGTCCTATGTACATCAAAATGAATTTATAAAGCTGAGCATGGGGATGCCTGCCTCATCTAGATCATGAAAATGTTATGAAGATAATGTATTGTATTGTATCTTATTACAGGTCGCCTTCCAGTTCAAAAAAACCTCGGATCCTCATGATAAAGCATTTCATCCAGCATCAAAAGATTTTCGACCTCATGCTTTAGGGGGCAACTTTTTTTAGACATATTTGGGCACTGCAACCCCAAGCACATATCTCCATAAACCAAGGGCTTCTGAGTCCCTAAAAGTGTTGTTTCATGCCCTAAAGGAACAAGGTCAACTGATTACATCATCTCCCAAAAGTTCTCCACAGAAAACTGCTCAGAACTGGTCAAAATTGGACCATACAGATTGCTCAGTGCTAAGGGTGTGATGCATCTCACATGCTCAGTGAAAAAAGTGTGATGCATACTGAAAAGCCCTTCTGTAGGGTGCAATGGGCGAGAGTAGACAAATGGCAAAGACAGTTTGCAAGGTGGATGATCATGGAATCTTCCAGAAACTTCTCTTGTAACACTTGCCTCTCTGAATTCGCCCAGGGATGAGTAAGAGATCATCAATCTCCAAGTGGAATCAAGAACTATCAGAGAGAAGACACTAATCAAAATCCCAGAAGCTGACTCAACCCCCTGCAATCATCTATATATGGATCCCTCATCCCAGAGATCCAGAGGCTGGAATCTTGTATCTTGTAAGGAAGTGTTGGTGGTTTCCTGGTGGAATATCATAGTGTTGGGTGATCTAAGCTTTTCATGAGGTGAAGAATGGATTTCATGCTGGGTGGATGATGCTGGGTCAGATCAATGGGTTGTAATCCTCTCTTCTAATCTTTACATCAATAAAGTTATTCAAGTTTTCCTCCACATTCTTGTATGTCTGATAATATATGCATTTGTGTGGTCAATATATATCTGGTCCTATATCGTTTATGATTGTAAATCTCTGCACTATGAAGGTATTATGCTGCTTTGACTTTACAGGTACTCTTTGAAGCAGAGTGGTCGAGGAAAGAGTGGCAAAGATCTGTCAGAGGGGAGAAGGAACAAGCAAGGAACCAAGTGAAAAATTGAGGTTGGTATTCTTTGCTCCTCTCCTATCTACTTCTCGTAAAGGAAAACGAAAGTAACTTTAATCTGTTTGTTTTTTAAATAGCTACCCGTCTTAGTGGGACTAGCAGCTCTGCATAGACACTAGATTTCCTAATAACACTAGGTGTCAATTTTATTATAACCATTTCATCAAGATTGGATTCCTCAAGTGTTTTCTTAACTTCCATGATTACTTTGGAAATATGGTTGTTTTTAGCTTCCTATAAATACCAATGCTATTGAGATGTTCTCACATCATGGGAATATAATCATTTTTTATCCAAAATCATGGTAGCCCCTCCCTTTTCATCTTTTAAAACAACCATGCTTTTATTGTTTTTCAAGCTTTTGATGGCGAAAAGTTCCTTCTTGCTGAGGTTGTTGCATGGTGGTTTGGATTTTCTTAAAATGAGGGCACAAACTTACCTGATCATTTATTTTTCATCATCCTCCAAATCCTTAATATTATCTTTGATGCAAAAAATGGTATCATCAAAGGGGACATTCTTGGGGGAAACCGCAAATTTGAGTCCTTTGTTAAGAACACTTCCCTCCTCTCTACTTGATTATTAGACAGGTTAATAACCTTCTAAGTCATAGTTTTAGTATGGAAATGTTAGTGTTGATGTCCATGGTGGATACAACCAAAATCTCTTTTATCAAGCTCCTATCTTGTGTACTATCAAAAGGATCATGCACAACATTGTTTCTACATTTGTACTAGCATGGTGTCCTTCTAGCATTCATGTGTATAAATATTATAAAAGTGAATATTTTTACTTAGTTGAAGAAGTGGGTGTAGTTTTGTTAACACCAAATTGCTTGTTTATTTTAACAAGATAGACTTTGATTTGTATCATTGGTTGAGTGTTTGTCTGGGAAATACCAACAATCAAGCCAAGCTCAAACACCAGTGAAACAAGAATACTTGTTTATGCACAAAAAAACAAATTTTGATCTCAGACTGAGAGTAATTACAAAGAAGAGATTATTTTAATTATGTAAAGCATCCATATTGATGGCACTGATGTGAAAATTCCAAATTGGAATCCTATTGCAGCAACTGGAAATTATTCTCCGAATTGTTAATTTAATTTAACAGTTTATTTATTGTTTTCTACAGCAAACACTGAATAAATCACACTGCGATCTACACAAACAAAACTGCGGAAGAATAAACATAGGAAGAAATGCTAGCACACACACATAAAAAATAACACAGTTATTTTGGGACAAAAGTCCCCAGAAAAACCCAACTTGGGAAAACCGGTGCAGCAGTTAAGGGTTTTATTATTATGCAGCAATGAGAAATTCTGAGTACAACTAGATGTCGAAATTTAGCAATCCTACAAAGAAAAATGTTGGCAAAAATCTAGTGAATAATTTTCCTCACCCCATAGGCAATCTTCGGGCACAACCTGCCTTCAAAAACTCGGCCCTCTAATCGTCTGCCTCAGGCTATAAACTTCTCTGCACAACATGTTGGATGTCTCACCCCAGACTAGTCTTTGATGAAGTCGTTATGCCTTCTATTGACTGGAAAGATGCTTCTCCAGCACTCTGGGACTCCTTCCCGGCCTCTGGAACTAAAGACGTCTATCCCTCTCAGGAAATCGATCTTGCCTCCTGAGGTTGTTATGTCGCCCCTGCATCAGCCTCTCTGTGGCTATTCTGCCTCTCTGCAAATACACTCATTGGATCTAGAATACCTCCTCCATCATCATTGTCTCTACCCCTCTCTCACTGCTTCAATCTCTAACTCTCTCTCCAGCAACTAACTGTTGCTACTCTGGAAATCGATCTTTCGAGAAATCCAACTGCTAAAGTGTCTTCTCCATCACTACATTGACCTCCTCTTATAATCCTCTGTTGGAGCACTAATGGCCAAGATTAAAACTTAATCCATGGCTAGGATCGTCTCCAGATAGATCCATGTGAGTTTCTAGATGATTATCGCCTTGACTTAATTAATAATGATTAATTAACCATATTCCCTAAGTTTAAACTTAGGAAACTTATATTTAAAAATTGGTTAATTAATATAATAAAGTAATTTCTAAGCGGAATTTATAGAAACAATTTTTGGGTTTTGGAGATCTCATGTATTCTAACCTCCACAAAATTTCAAGGCTAGAACACATTTGGTGCTACAAAAAACTAGCACTCCCTCTTAGCGAGGAATGTGTTCTAATGTAACTACACACCATATAGCAGCACCCTATCTCTGTTTCATCTCTTGTCACATTGTTGATGTCTAGCCATATTGCCCACCAACCACTACGCAACTCTAATATACGTGTTGGAAATACTGAGAGGGGGGCTGAATCAATATTTCTCTTCAATTGTCATTTTTACCAGTTAGATCACTTATAATTAGAACACAAAATGAACAATAAAAAAAAAATACTTTAATTAATCTCAATAAATCAAGTACAATATTTGTGCAGGGCTCCAACCCTAGATGAAGACACCAATCTTCAATCTCCCAGGCTCCAACCTGTATTTTGCCAAGCACCGACTTGGACTTCCCAAGGCTCCAACCTTGTCACTTTGAGGCACCAACCTCTAGGGCTCCAACTCTATCTCTGGTACAAGCACCAACCTGGTCTCTTGAGGACTCCTATCCTCTAGGGCTCCAACCCTATCTTCCAAGGCACCAACCTTGTCACTTTGAGGTTCCAACCTGTTAAGCCCCTATACTTCTAGTGTAACCCCTTATTATTATTAGTACAACCCCCTTATTATATTGTTGTACCCAAGTAGTCCCCATATTGTCATTATTGTGCCCCATAGAAGCCCACTATTGTTATTATTGTGCCCTTACATTATTATTGTTATGTTGACTCTAATTATATTATGACCCCTTAGACTGTTATATATAGTAAGGAGGTCTTGTCATTTGTATCATCTAAGAATTGTTCATTTGTGTAATGTAAAGGATGGTGTCCCCTTGAAGACGTTGAATTCTAAGGCGTTGATCTATCTTTTTTATCTTTTTGTGAGCTAGTTTCATAACATTTGATATCAAAGCTTTGGATTCTAGGGTTTCGCTACTGCAAACAGGTCATCGTGGAATTTTCGCTATAACTCTTTTGCTACAAAGTTTCAGAAGCTAAAAAAAAACCATTTGAGAAGAGATCGATCTGAACCTCGGCTCCAAATTTCAGATGCTCTCGCACTATATTTTCAGACATATAATCTAAGGAAGTTAGGGTTTTCGCAGACCCTCGAATTACATTCCAAACAGGTCAGCTTGGGAAAATCGTCATAACTTTCTCTCTGAGCATTAGATTGAATTTTCGTAAAAAGTTACAAAAAGAGGACAAACTGTAGTTTTTTCAATACCCTTTTCAGAACCTAAGGTTGAAACAGTGACCTGTGACACGTCGTACAAGTTTTCTCTACTGAACAAGTCTATAAGCAGGTCACCATGGGAGATTTGGCATAACTCTTCCTTAGAGAATCCAATATTGATCAGACTTGCGGGGTTAGAAAGAGGACTCAGAAGGCTATTATAGACCGAAATTTTAGAGCTTAAAGATATGAAAGTACAGAGTTATAGTCGTTTCAAGATCAAGCTCATAAAATCAAGAAAAAACGAGATGAAGAAGGCTGATGGCAAGGATCCATAAATTGGATACTACATATGGAGAAATATTTTTATCTACATGGTGTACCACTGTTACAAAAGGTATGTATTGCATCTAATTATTTAGAACTGAATCAATTTTTATGGTATAAAAGGCTTTGTTCTCGTAAACCACTTGTCACATGGTTAATTTTCATGGAGGAAATGATAGCACATTATGAGGATACA